>JBBPBX010010510.1:0-25851 GCA_038048925.1 Garcialebias charrua
CCTGGCCACTCTCAGGAAATTGCACCCTGTCATCAATACTGACAACTTCCCTTTTCTAGAGGCTTACAGCACAGGGAAATTGTGCCACCTTGTGGTGCCACCTGTTACATTCTTCAAATAAAATAATAAAGTCTGTAGTTAAATAAAACTGGTTTTTGAGCTGCATGCATTAAGATGGGAGCTGCAAAATCACTTACCGTAAAAACCGTTGTATTATACGCTGTATTTTTGCTCATTTGAATGTCCAACGTATTAAACACCGAAGAGTATTATTTATGGATTTTTTCCCATATTTTTAGACCCATTTTTCGCTCTGATTCTTCGTTTTTCATTTTTGGCAAAAATGGTGCAGTACCAGTTTCGGCCGCTATACGGGCGCTGTAGGCAGCAGCCAGCAGAGGACTCAGAGAGCGAAGAGGAAGAGGGGCCACTTCCAGAAGTTTCTACTTGCATGTGTCCGAAAAAAGCCTCCTTTGGTCGGACTGATGACTCTGTCGCTGCCCGCTCCCTGCTGTGGATGTACCGGTAGCTGTTTTTGTTTGCAAGATACCACTCATAAACCACACCGCGGATTTTTAAATCCAGCTGATTTCACATTTGGTTCAGCTCAGGAGCCCGTCTGCTATAGTGAGGTAAGAAATATATTTTTAAGCGTTTATTTAGCTAAATTTAAAGAAAGAAAGCGTCCGGTTTGACCCGCCTGGCGCCTGCATAAAAATCGGCGAACTTTTTTTTTTTAATCCAGCTGATTTGAACATTTCGTTAAACTCAGGAGTACGTCTACTATTAAGTCAGCTAAGAAATATATTTTTTAAACGTTTATTTAGCTAAATTTAAAGAAAGAAAGCGTCCGGTCTGACCCGCCTTGCGCCTGCATAAAAATCGGCAAACTTTTTTTTTTAATCCAGCTGATTTGAACATTTCGTTAAACTCAGGAGCACGTCTTCTATAAAGTCAGCTAAGAAATATATTTTTTCTCGCAAAAAAATAATTGTTTTTACCGTGTTTCCTTGTGAAGTTCTTCGTACTGGCTTGCTTCTGTCGCCGCCATCTTGATCAGGACAAAGCTGACGCGTCGCGTGGCGATGACGCGTATTAAACACCGAGGCGTATTGTGTACAATTTTTTCTTGTTTATTGTTAATAATTTGACAAAGCGTATTAAACACCGGAGCGTATTTTCCTCCGGTGTTTACGGTATATTAAAAGCAAAGGATGGAAGTTGCTGCTGTACAGTAATCTGATTCTTTTAATAAGCCATGTAACTTTCTATGATCCCAGATTTATAACAGGTGTGTGGCCATAGTGCGCACGTCCTGATGTTGCTCATAGTCGTCCTCAGTGTGCTCAGAGAGCTTGTGTGTATGCCGACACATGAAAAATTAGAGGGAACATTGCCCCTAACCTAAAGTGGGAAATTCATTATTTTCCGACCAAGGGCCATGGCACCCTCCACATTGTGCCTCAAGAAATATGGCTGAATGCCTTCTCAAAGTCCAAAAAACCCATGTAGACTAGACCATTTTTTTTCATTCAATTCATTCAACCGTTATTTATATAGGCTAGCCTCATTGAGCCACGGGGACTCATTTACAAGAGGGACCTGTCTCACTCACACCCAGGGTCAATTTAGAGTTACCAATCAGCCTAACATGCATGTTTTTGGACTGTGGGAGGAAACCGGAGCACCCGGAGAAAACCCACGCATGCACGGAGAGAACATGCAAACTCCACCCAGAAAGGCCCCCGGACCGGGATTTGAACCGGGGACCTGCTCGCTGAGAGGCAGCAGCTCTACCAGTTGTGCCACCGTGCTGCCCATGCAACAACAAACTCCTATAACCCCTCAGAGCCCAGTGAGGGTACAGAGCTGATCCAGTGTCTTATGGTACATCCAGACCGAACAGCGTTTCAACTTCAAAAAAGCTCGTCACGCACGCAAGTGGACGCAGTGGACCCACAGTGGTGTCCAGACCAGAACGAGAAGCTGCGGCGGTGTGGCGGCGGGGGGTGTGGGAGGAGCTTACCGGTATACCGAGTTCCTCACTGCACTCCGCCAGGCAAGGAGCTTTTTATTTCTGTCTCTGTAGAGCAGACTTGACTGGTCGTGAAGGACTTGTCGCGAACACACAGCTACAATGAGTTTCTCTTCCATAGTACACGACTTCGCGGGTTTTTTCTGTGTCCCACAAACAATACGTCACATAGTTGCGCAATACCCGTCCCCTCGTTTCCGCGTCACATAGGGACTCTCCCCCTCTCTTCTCCCCCCGACTCTCCCTGATTGGTTGACACACGCGTTCACGAGTTTGAACGGCGAAATCTTCAGCATGATCAAGGCGTGCTTTGGAGGCTGACGCGGGTTCACGTGCACGGAAAAACGCTTTCCAGCACGCTCAACACGCACGTGACGTGACGCCCGACGCCGCGTCCCCCATTGACTTTCCATGTAAACCGGACGCTCCTGAAGTTGAAAACGCGTTCGGTCTGGATGTACCATTACAGCCAGGACAGAACACGCATTGTTCCTCCTGAATCTTGAGTTTCGACCATCAATCAGGCTCTCTTCTCCAGCACTCCTGAATACATCTTACCACGGAGGCTAAGGAGAGTGATGCCCCCATAGTCAGAATGCACCCTCCGGTCCCACTTTTTGAAGAGGGGAACCGCCACTCCAGTCTGCCATTCCAGTGGTACTGTCCCTTATGTCCATGCGATGTTGCAAAGGTGTGTCAACGAAGACAGCCCCACAAAATCCAGAGCCTTGAGGAAATTAGGGCATATTTCATCCACCCCAGGAGCCTTGCTGCCATGAGATGTTTAACTATGTCAATACTTCAGCCCCAGTTATAGGCATACCAATTCCCAAGTTCCCCCAACTTAACTTCCTCCTTGGAAGATGTTTTTGTGGGGCTGAGTAGGTCTGAAAAGTATTCCATCCATCACCCGATGATATTGCTGCCAGGGCTACAACCTGCTTGACTCTCTAATACTCCTCAGATGGGTCTGGAGTTCTGCCAGTCAATACGGTCTGATAGGACTCCTTCAGCTTGGCAGCCTCCTTAACCCAGGTTGTCCATCATCAAGTCTGAGGATAACCGCAAGAGGCGTCAACAACCTTTCGCTCACAGTTTAAGGCACAATTTGACAATGGAAGCGCAGAATATGCCCCATTCTGACTCAGTGTCTCCTGCCTCTGCTGGGATGCGGTCAAAGCTCTCTGAGGTGTGAGTTGTAAGATCATTCTGATGATTCTTTTGCCAGCAAACCCTTACTACATGTTTGGGTCTACCAGGTCTATCTGGCATCTTCCCCTACCATCTGATCCAACTCACCACCCAGTGGTGATCATTTTATGGCTCTTCTTTTCACCTAAGTGTTCAAAACATACAGCCACAGATATATGATACAACTACAAAATTAATCATTGATCTGCAACTTGGGGTGTTCTGGTGCCATGTGTATTTTTGGATGCCCTTATGTTCAAACATGGTGTTTGTGATGGATAAACTTTAACTAGCACAGACGTCCAACAACAAAACTCAGCTCAAGTTCAGATCAGGGAGGTAATTTCTCTTGATCACACCCCTCCAGGTCACACTGTAGTTGCCCACATGGGCATTGAAGTTCCGCAGCAGAATAAAGGAGTCCACAGCTGGAGCACCTCCCAGCACCCCTGCCAAGGACTCTTAAGATGGCTGGATACTTTGAACTGCTGTTTGGCACGTAGGCACAAACCGAGTCTGTCCCCTCACCTGAATGTGCAGGGAAGCTACCCTGGCGTCTACTGGGGAAAACTAACACAGAGGCACTAAGATGGGGTCTAAGAATAGACCCACACCAGTTCGGCACATCTTACCATGAACAACTCAAGAGTGGAATAAGATCCAGCCCCTCTCAAGGAGATTGGTTTCAGAGCCCATGCTGTCCATTGAGGTGAGCCTAACTATATTTAGTTGGTACCGCTCAATCTAACGCTCAAACTCAGGCTCCTTTTCCCATCAGAGAGTTGGTTTAAGTAAGCCAGGATCAGAGCGCCAAGGCCCCAGCCTCCAGCTATCACTCATAACACCATGCACCAGACTTGTATGGCCCTCCTGCACGTGGTGAGCCCACAGGAAGGCAAATCCATGTAACTCCTTTGGGTTGAACCTGACTGAACGTCATGAGTAGAGACCCCGTCACCAGCTTCTCACTGATGAATCCCTTCCACAGGTCTCGTTCCGGTGTGGGGCCCTGATTACCGTATTGTCTGAGTATAGCACACAGTTTTTTTGCTCATTTGAATGTCTTGCGTGTTCTACGCCGAAGCGTGTTATTTATGGATTTTTTCCCATATTTTTAGACCCATTTTTAGGCTCTGATATCGCCGTTTTTCATTTTGGGCAAAAAAGGGTACAGTACCACTTTTGTCCGCTAGGGGGCCACTTCCAGACCGTTTCTAGCTCATGTGTCCGAAAAAAGCCTCCTCTGGTCGGACTGACTCTGTCGCTGCCCGCCTCCTGCTCTGGATGTAGCTGCTGTTAGCTGTGAGGTTCGCTGTTTTTGTTAGCAAGATAACTCATAAACCACACCGCAGATTTTCTTGAAACTTACAGAGCGTAATTTGGTGGTCATTTACAAATTATTAGCTGTATAAGACATTTGAGATAAAATTCAATTTTTTATAATTTATTTTACGGTAGTAGCGCACGCGACCATTTGGAAGAAGTCAAACCGAAACAATTTATAATCTAGCAGATTTGACCATTTCGTGAAACGGTTAAGCTCAGGAACCCTTGTGCTATAAAGTCAGCTAAGAAATATATTTTTTAAGAGTTTATTTAGCTAAATTTAAAGAAATAAAGCCGTCCCACCCGCTCGCATGAAATGGCGAACTACTTTTTTTAATCCAGCAGATTTGACCATTTCGTGAAACAGTTAAGCTCAGGAACCCTTGTGCTATAAAGTCAGCTAAGAAATATATTTTTTCTCGCAAAGAAATAATTGTTTTTACCGTGTTTTCTTGTGAAGTTCTTCGTGCTTGCTCGCTTCTGTGGCCGCCATTTTAAGCAGGGCAAATGAGGCGCTGACGCGTCGCGGTGACGCATAATAGATGCGTGTTACACGACGAAGCGTGTTATTTAAGGATTTTTCCAATTTATTGGCAATAATTGGACAAAGCGTGTTATACACAGGAGCGTGTTATAATCCAACAAATACGGTACCCACAAGTGGGCATGGGGCATTGAGCTCTTTTCTGTTGTTTTTGCATACCAGTCCATCTCTTCTCTCAGCTGATACAGTATTATGGTCTGTGTTTTCTGTGTAAACTGATGTCATCACTGTCCCCTCACCCTGCAGGCGCCAAGCGTCCCGGCCAGCTCTGGCAGCTCGGAAGAGGACTTGTTGGCCAACTGGCAGCGTATGTTTGTAGAGAGGATGGCGCCATCAAGCGACGGTTCTCTGATGCATCGCACGTCGTTCAGCAGCCAAATGGCCCAAGAGCTGCAGAGGCGGAGCCAGGCTGCAGGGGGTGGGGCCTCTGCCACATCAGACCGCCACAGAGCGGCATACTCTGACGGAGAAGAGGGATCGTCTGCGCGGAGCTGGACCCCAAGCCGCGGCTCCAGTTTGGACACTGACACGGACACAGAACCACGTTCCAGCAGGAGAGGACGGTTCGGCGGTCCGAACAATTCTGAGGAGGGGGAGCAGCTTCTGATGAACCTCGCGGATGATGAGGGAGGCAGCAGTGTGGCTGTAACCATGGCAACCAGCCCTGCAGACACTCACAGGAAGGAGGAAGAAGATGATAGCTCAGCCGAAGAGCGGGATGTGTTACCTAGTGAGCTGCCTGTCATCACGCCACGCCTCCTAGACTTTGATCCTGCCCTTGGCGGTGCTGCCACCTCCCAACATCGACCACAGAAGAGCCCGAAGAGGATGGGTGTGCACCACCTACACCGCAAAGACAGCCTGACCAGAGCCCAAGAACAAGGCACGCTGCTGGACTGAAACCTTTGTCTCTGGAAATTAGTTGACAAGCCCCGCCCATCCAGGAAATAGCCATACCTTACTGTATGCTGCTGAGCTGATACAAGTGTGTGGGTTCTGACCCAGATCAGCTGATGAATCAGTATGCCACACCGAGTTGTGGTTTGTTTACAAAACAAACAGAAAACACGTTTCTCTGACAGATTTAGTTATTTTAGGTTTACAGAATCAAAAAGAGGTCTGAGTGCGCTCAGTCTGAAGAAGCGGTCCTGATTCTTGTAAAAAAAAAATGTTATCTGACTGATCCACCTTAAAGTTCAGTTTTTCTCGTTCTTTATTAGATGTTATTTTATTTTAATTTTATTTTTAAACCTGGGCTGTAGCCCCGCCCCAGATTCTGACATTAGCGGTTCTGTGTTCTGAAATGTTGACCTCACTGTGGAAAACTGGTTTTCATGGATCCAAACGCATTCGTGTCCGAGTCGTTTCCAAAGCAAAGAAACGGAGAACTCTGCAGGTAAGACACTGATTGTCTAACTTCATGAAACAGTCTGTTTAACGAATGTGTTGAAACCTGTGGAGTTGGACTGCCAGTGGTACTGGTTCTGTTGACCCACAGAAACAGTGTTTGTTTGAAGGGAGTTGTGATCGCATTGTAACCGCCAACATCAGAACTTGCACCGTGCTCGTTGTGACCCGTTCTGATGAAACCCAAACGTGTTGAGAACCTGCTACGTCATACAGGTTCTAATGAGGCGGGCCTGGCCCTTACACTACATGACCACCTGCTCAGGTTCTTCATAAATCAAACTTTAACTCTGTGTAACAGCTTTTATTTTTTATTTTTCTGTAAGAGGGGCTTTTATTTTGAAATGCTCTCACACACTTGGACTCTTAGTGCCTCTCACTTCCTGTCACTAGAGTTGTGGGTATGATGCCAGGTCTGTGAAAGGTCAGACTTTTCTTTTGTCCTCATTTCCTGTGTTATTGTGATCCACTCAGCTCATTGGTTGTGGAGTCACCTTTTTGAGCTCTGACTCCTCCCACACATGCTGTATGGGGTGGAGCTTCTCCACAGTCACACCTGGAATGTAACATCTGTTTTTTGTTTGGTTTTGTTTTTTGTTTAGATTTTATTGACTTGTTTGTGTTGTGTACGGAAGCCTGCAGGGCAACAAACGTATTAAAGAGGCGGATTATTTTAAAGATTTCTATAATTTTAGGACAAGCGTAATGATCTTACGGAGTGGAGGATGTGTGGTTGTGTTTGTGGCACATCTGTAGAATCACTTCTTCACTCTTACCTTCTTCTCTGGAACCAGAAACCAAATGTGGACCCACTGCCTCCTCACAGCTCTGATTGTGACCCGCCGAGGGTCCTGGTGACCCACTGTTCTGACGATTGATCTGTGAATGTTTGAAGCTGCCATGAATGCGTTCATTCCTGAGTTGAGCTCTTCAGGTCGTTGCCCTGAGCTAAAACTCGGATGATGTTTCACTGTAAATGAATGTTGGTAACATTGGGAATCAGCTGTGATCCAGTCATGTTCCGGATCAGGTTTCCAGATGCTGATGTTCTAAAAGGTGTTTGTTGGATGCCTCACCTGCGGCCAGGTGACAGGTTACAAACTGCTCTTCAGGTGGATCCTGTCCTAAGACTGTTGAAGCTTCATCTGAATGAGAGAAACTGTTTTCTGCTCATTACCACACCATACCAGCTTTATTTATAGAGCACTTGAAACACCCATAGGACCAAAGTGCGTTACACACAACAAAACAATCAGGTAATAAAAATGATTAAAAGTCACATAATAAAAGTTGAGCAATCATACAATCAGATAATACAAGCAATTAAAATGATTAAAAGTTACTGATGGTGTCAAAGGCCAGGGAGAAGAAATGAGTTTTTAGAAGAGATTTAAAAACAGACAGGGAAGAGTCTGATGTTCAAGGGAAGGTTGTTCCACAGTTTAGGAGCTGCCACAGCAAAAGCACGGTCTCCTCTGAGCTTGTTTTGTCTTTGGGACACTCAGGAGCAGCTGATCACATGACCTGAGGGATCGAGAGGGTGTGTATGGCTGCAGCAACTCGGACAGATAGGGCGGGGCAAGACCATTTAGCGCTTTAAAAGCAAATAAAAGAACTTTAAAATGAATCCTGGAATGTACGGGCAGCCAGTGCAGGGAGGCTAAAAAAGGAGAAATGTGGTCAAACTTTCGTGTGCCAGTTAAAAGTCGTGCAGCAGCGTTCTGTACCCTGGGTCAGAACATTCACAGCAGAGTCAGTTTTTACATTTTACTACGGTCACTCTGACTCTGTCTGACTTGCTGCGGTAAACAGGATCCGATTTAATAAGAACAGGTCAGAACCACAGGAAATGGACAGCTTTTCATAATAAAACGTTAAACTTTCAGCCCCATGAAAAAAGATAATCTGTGAGGGCTCAGGTGCAGCTCAGGAAGTGTAAATTGCACAGAAGGTCCCTTTAATGGCTCAACGTCACACACGCACACACACACACACACACACCTGTATTGAGCTGCTGTTCAGTTTTTTCCCATCTCTGTCAACTAAATTGTGTGTGTGTGTTCTTGTTTGTGTATGTTCATGAGACCCCTGGGAGTCTACAGCCTATGTCAAGAGTCGGAGAGATTTATTTGTCATTCGCATCTCATGCAGTTCATGTGGTGGAATGAAATTATGTACACAGGGTTCCAGTTACATCAACAATAAAATGTAAAAGAAAAACAGTAATAACATCTAAGATATGAACTAAGAAAAACATCAACTAAGCACTAATAGCATAAAAACATTACGTCAAACAGCAGCATGAACATGAGTCTATGTGAGGACCTGTTTTTGAGGTATCTACTTTGAGGTATCTATCTCTATAAATGTAGGGCGTCCCACGCCAACAGAACCGAGCACCCTGCCCACTGAACTGACCCCCCCCCCCCGTTGACAACTGCTGGCACTGGTATAGCGCTAAGCTAGCAACGCGCAATACAAACTGGCTAGCTAAAAAGCTATAGAGGTAGGGCTTCTTTTTACTCACGCTGAGCCAGCTCCACCTCGACCCCCTCCCCCCACTTGAAAACCATCGGTGCAGTGTGCAACACAGACATGTCTCCGCCCACCTTCCCACCCCCTCTTGGTACAGTGTGCAACACTGACATGTCTCCGCCCACCTTCCCACCCCCTCTTGGCAAAAATCACAAAGGTATGAGTTCTCTGCATTTAACCCATCACACCTGAGGCACACCCAGGTGGAGCAGTGGACATCTATGCAAGCCCCTGTGCAGTATTTAGGGATTGGGCATCTTGCTCAGAGACACGACGACGTGTGGGCATGGCGGAGAGTCGAACTGTGACTTTATGACCTATGGCCGGCTTCTTTACCTCTACACCACAGCCGTCCCTTATGTTTAGGACGTCTAAACTGAAAGTGTGTATAAATAGTTTCCATCTGATCTTGTGTATTTTTAATGATTCTTACTCATGAATATATTTTTAGAATCCGTCATGTCGCCTTCATCTTCATCCTGTTTGACTGTTCCTGTCCTTTGAATTTATTCAATAATTCCTGCGTTCTGTTTTATTTCAGATTCATTAGCAATCATTTACAAAAATAAAACCAACTCTTTCTCAGACACCCTTTCTAAATAAAACTTTAGTTGAAGAGACTTTTCTTTCGTTTGTGCCATGATGTTGGTCTCCCTCCTCAGCTTTGGCTGATCAAACCTGTGTTTGGGTCAGAACATCTACCTGGACCACTTCCTGTTTGTCTCTGTCTCTTTCCTGTCCCCATCTTGGATTGACCATTAGTGGATTTGAATCTGGGTCGGAATTGGATTTATAAATTAGACTTAACTCATATCTTCTCCATGAAACTCTGTAGAACCATCAAACAGAAACCTTCCGGTGCTCACGGAACAAGAAGTGCTTTGATCAGACTTCTACCAGTAGTTTTAACACAGACTGAGGCTTACTTTTTATTCTTTGGTTCTGTCTGCTGGGCTACTTACTGCTGCCCCTGGCCTTTCTGTCACCATGACAACTGGAGGTTATGCGCCATAAACAATGTTCCTCGAGGGAAGGGAAAAAAGTGCAACACATGAAATATGGGAATTGCGCCACCGCGCGGTTCACCTGAAGCATTATGTAACAATATTACATAATGCTTAATAACATTACATGGTGCTGATAATGCCAAGGTCGCGGGTTCGTTCCCCGTACGGGCCACCATTAAATGTAACAATTTAGGTGCTGTAAGGTATTTAAACACTTACAGGGCCACCATTATTGTAATAATATAGGACTTATTGGTCACTTTACTGACTTACCTATATTTTAAATGCGCAGGTCTGAGCAGAGTTTATCTGCACAAACTTACCACCAATTCGCGAGTTCACCCTTTTTCCGATATTAAATTGCTTTAACTGTGACTAGGAAAAATGTAATTTCACGAGAGACTTCAATTTATGTTGGTCCACCAGAAAATAGACCTTTTATTGAAATTATCATAAAAGTACATTAAACATTTGTATCGATATTAGCTCTGATTTAATAACTACGTTGACAAGAATTCAAATTAAAACAAACAGACAGTTAGAATTTAACTGTTGGCACATTACTTAAAGTTTCACTGTGTTAAGAAAAAGAAGAAATAGGAGGAAGAAGATAAGTGAAAGCTAAGTTAACCGAAGTTGATTATTTGAACCAACCAGGGTGGCAACCTTCCCATACAGGTCTCAGCTGGGCTTCTCACACGTTCAGAACACATCAACGCCTCGTTACCTGTTGACGATACGTCTTGGAGATAAGAGTTGAAGTTTGTGGACACTAACGGACTGTGTTGTCCAGTTCACGTCCAGATGGCTTCCGCGTGTGTGAACTGATTCAGACGAGCAAGAAGAACGCTTCTCCCGGCAGGAACGGAGCCAAGCGCACTGACTGATTTTCAAAATAAACTTCAGAAAACAAATTCTTTCAGAAATGAGTGAAGGAATCACAGTAAGGCTTTACTGTGATTCTGCTGATAACGTACTGTAGGTCTAATTGACACAATGACCGGGACGTTTCCAGCTTTTCCAGAGGAGGAAACCCGTTATTAGAAAGTCCTCTCCTTCGACACTCCAATGAAAATGCAGGAAGTGGATCTTATATGGGAGGCGGGGTCTCCCCCACCTCCTCAATAACTATTGGCTGGTTTAACAAAACAACGGATGGAGTTTTCATCCCATAGGCAGAAATGTCTCTTGACGGACAACAGGAAAACTGTTTACAGAATCGGCCAGATGGCCTGGCCTGTGAGCACAGAGAATATTATGGCTAACTTTCACAGACAAAACAGAGAAGGAAGTGAACAGCTTTTACGTCCCAGATTCAGAACCTGCTTGTTCTGCAGAAATAAAACCAGCAGAAGGTCAAACCCATGCAAGTAACAGATCATCATTAAATGACAAAAATACTGTAGATCAATTCTGAATTAACACACATTAAAGAGAAAGTTCAATCTGATTAATTAGTGTCCATTAATTCAAAATAATTGTAACAATAATAGTGTCACTTGTTTCCTTGAGAGCTTCAAGAAAGTGTAATACTTAGAGTTTCAAAGAGATGCAGAGAGGTGTACTTGAAGGTCAAGCATGAAATATCAGAGATGAGGTGTTCCACTACAATTACAATCACGCCTTTTAAGGCAAGTGAGGCGTCTACGTCTCCAGAGGTCACGCTCCTCTGGAATAAAAGACCGAGGACGCCTCACGATCGCCCTTTGCAAGCACTTCGCCTGAGCTTGTGCATTGGAGGGGCAAACGAGTGTTGTACTTTGTTCCCTTCCAACGGGGAACATTGGTTACGGTGCATAACCTCCAGTTCCCCTTCTGTCAGGTCATTGCAGTGCAACACATGAAATATGGGAACATACCATCATGCCCTGGAAATGCATGCTTTGTGCAACATTAGGCCCAAACAGACAGGTGGTAGTACGTTCAGCTCTCCTTTGAGGAGAGCACAGCCCGTGTGACGTCATCCAAGCTGTAGTATTTCATAAACGTGTTAGAAGTCCAATTAGCAGCAGCGCAGGTGTCTGCTACTGACACTCCTTTAAACAAGGCCCAGGAAGTGGCTAACCCTCGGGTTGAATGAGCATGTACACCACTGGGCACCTGTTGACCTCCGTTGCTGTATGCTTTAGAAATGGCCTCTGTTACCCAGAGGGAGAAGCGCTGCTTTGACAGGGCTTTACCTGCGACAGGAGCAGGGAAGCATACAAACAGCTGATTTGATTTTCGCCAGCTGCTAGTTCTCTGCATGTAAACATGCCGAGCCCGCACCGAGCAGAGCGCGTTTCGACGCCTCTGTTCTGCAGACAGAATAGGAGGAGGAGGAAAGGCTGACAGCTCAAAGTCCAGACTTCTGTAATTTAAAGTTGGGACTTTAGGTGAATAAGCTAGGTTTTGTCGGAGTGACCTTTGACCCGTCCTGGGCAAACTGAGTGCATAGTGGGTGAACTGACCGCATGCAGGTCCCCAACACGTTTAGCGGAGCATAAAGCTAAAAGAAGAGCAGTCTTATACAATAAATCAATTTTAGCACTCTGCAGAAGCTCAAGAGGAGGATCACAGAAGGCCTCTAGGACAAAAGTTAAGTCCCACTGTGGAGCCAAGACCTTGCTCGGAGGCCTCACCTTCATAACTCCCTTCATGAACGGATCACGAGAGGGTGGGAGCCAGGGGACTTGCCGACCCACCCCTTGTGGCATGCTGAAACAGCTGACAAAAATACCGTAATGGTGGAAAAAGAGCGGCCTTTATCCAATAGGTCCTGCAGAAAAGTGAGGAGCTGAGCCATAATACAGGAATATGGCACATATTCCTCTCCACACACCAGATCTCAAAAACACGCCATTTTTGTGCATAAAGTGTGAGTGGACACGGCACGTGCACTCTGAATTGTACTTACCACATTGTTGGGCAAACCAAAGTTGATCAGTTTGATCCTCTCAGCGGCCAGACCCACAACTGCCACAGGCTCGGTCGTGGGTGCCAGTTTGACCGTGGGCTTGCGATAGAAGGTCTCTGTGAGCAGGCAGCTACCACAGTGTTCCTGCTAACAGTGAGATCAGCTCTGCAAACCAGGCTTTCTTTGGCCACCTGGATGCCACCAGGATCAGAGAGAACCCCCTCTTGCACACGCTCCAGCGTCTGCTGAATTAACGCCACATGGGGGAAGGCATAATAGAGCTTTGTCGCCGGCCACTCGTAGACGAACGCGTCTGACCCGAGAGATGTGTTCACGCCCCGTAGGGAGGGAAACATAGCAAGGTAGATGTTTTCCTTGGTGGCGAACAGATCTACGTCTGCTCTCCCGTATTGTGCCCAGATCTGGTTCACAATGCGTGGGTGCAGGCGCCACTCCGAGTGGAGGGGCACTCCTCTCGACAGGGCGTCCGCCCCGTGGTTCAGCTCTCCTGGCACGTGCGTCGCTCTGAGTGACAGGAGACGAGGGCTGCACCACGTTAACAGCTCCTGGTTCAGCCTCAGGAGGGGTGGGGAGTGAGTACCCCCCTCTCTGTTGACATAGGAGACCACATAGGTGTTGTCCGATCTGATTAGAACATGTCTACATGAAATCAGACCCTTCCTGTAGAAATGTTTTAGCGACAGGAACATAGCAAGCAGCTCCAGCTGGTTTATGTGTAGCTGGGCCTCTTGTTGGGACCACAACCCCCGTGCGTGCTGATTTTAACAAAGGCCGTCCCAACCGGACATGGACGCATCTGTTGTCACCAACACTCGACACAGCACCCTGCCCAATGGGACGCCTCTGCTCATCATGGAGGTGTCCCTCCATGGCTGCAGAGCTTCCAGGCAGGCTGAGTCCACTGTCATCATTTGTAGCAGGGTGGCGGGGCCTCGCTGTTGCATGCTCACCTAAATCTGGAAAGCACGCATTTTCAGCAAACTGAGGTGAAAAGCAACCAGTTCTACTGCCATGAGGCCCAGAAGATGCTGGCAACACTTAAAGTCACAGTTCTGCCCAGTCTGAACAGAACTAAACAGTGTTGCAGGTCTAAGACTCGTTTTTTCTGACAACCTCGCTCTGTAAAGAACAGAGTTCAACTCCAGACCAAGGAAAATAATTTACTATGACGGGGATAAGTGACTTTTCGCTGAATTTATCACAAAACCTAGAGATTTTAGGTGTAACATCACACACTCCATGTGTAATTTCACCTGTTCTCTGGAGCTCCCCAGAATTAGAACGTCGTCGATGTAATTCAGCGCTCAGATGCCCCGAGCCCTCATGGGTGACAGCGCCGCCTCCAGGCATTTTGTAAACATGCGGGGCGCTGTACTGAGGCCGAATGGCAAAGCCTGGAATTCGTACATGTGTCCTCGAAGGCGAAGCATAGGAATTTCCGGTGGCTCGGCCGGATGCTGATATACAGATAAGCATCTTTCAGATCCACGCATCTTTCAGATCCACGCTGCAAAACCAGTCTCCTAGGCGCACGGACTGGATCACTTGTCTTAGCGTCAACATTTTGAATTTGTATGATCGGAGTCGCCTGTTCAAATGTCTCCGATCCAAAATAGGTCCGAGAGCAGCCCCTCTCTTCGGGACAAACAAAGTATTTGCTGTAAAGTCCCTTGTTCACGTCCTAAGGGACGGTTCTGACGGCACCCTTGTTTAAAAGCGAGCTGATTTCTTCTCTCAGCGTCTGGGCGCAAGCTGCACTGATCGATGACGTAACCACCCCGGAAAAGGGTTGTGGACGTCTGCAGAACTGCAATTTGTATCCGTGAACTACAACTTCCATCACCTACCGCGAGGGTTTGCAGGCTGTCCACGCTCTCGCGCGAGCAGCAAGCCTGGAAGGCATATGAAGTTGTCTCAGGAAGGGAGGAGGAGCGAGAGTCACAACGTGCTCGTTGTGTGACAGGGAGCTTGATTCCATTTGAGGGCCTGTGTCGCCCTCTAGTGGACGTTGTGTTAATGGCGGAGTTGGGCTTATTCGACAGAGACGTTCCACATAATGTGAACTCATGTTGCCCAGTTTTTTTCTTGGTCTTATTAGAGGTGGGTCGACAAGCTGTGCTGAACGACTGTGTGACCTTTATTGACCCTGGTTTTGTGAAAAGGTGGTGTTTTCGTGCTGATTCGTGAAACAGGACACTTTTCACATTTTGAGCTTTTATTGTCTGAAAACAATAATTGTTCTTTATTACACACACGGGAAAAAGTGTTTTGTGCATTGTTGAACAAACTTGACCAGTCAGTCTGGGTTTCTTGACCGTAGTCTGTGGTAAAAAACAGTCGGCCCTTCTTTTTCCTCTGGGGTGAAGAGACCTGGATTGTTTCTGAAGCAGCCGAGAAGTTAGGCTAACTTCTGCTTCCTGTCTCTGCTCGTGGACGCCGTCCTAGACTGTCCAGACTGTCCAGCTTGCCTAGGGACGAACCGGTGCTTGGACCAGGCCTGACTCTGTGGTACGCGGCCGTGTGGCTCTGAGGCGGACGGAGCTCTTTGCTCACCTGAGTCTAGGGTTGGTTACCTCTGAGCAGGTCTACGAGGAAGCGAATGCTGTCTCTGTGGCGTGTTCCTGTGCCCACTGGAGTCCCTCTGGTGTGAAAATTGCTTTCTGGGCAGACCTTCACGCAGGGCCTCTTCCTGTTTGCGTCTCTGGTCACAGCGGTGCTGAATTTTCTCCAGGGCACCTCCAAACAGTCCTGAGGGCTCCACAGCTTGGTGGAGGAACGTGGAACGTTGGCTCTCAGGCAGCTCTGTCAACGTGAGCCACAGATGCCTCTGTGCCACCACCAACTCAGCCATGGCTTTACCTTGTGTAATTGCTGCAGCACACGTCAGGCGGAGGATGAAGTCAGCTGTCCTGCGTGTTTCCTCCAGCGCGTCAGCAGCCTGCTTCTTGGAGTTCGACTACTGGAGCTCCTGCAGCTTCTCAGCCTGATAGGCCTGGAGCATGGATGCCATGTTCAGCACACGTGCAACGAGGCCTTAAGCTCAGTAGCTTTTCTCCTGCTGGAGCGCTGTCGTGCGGCACTGTTTGCTCGGAAGTGTTGGCTTAGAGCTAGAAGTCTTTGGCGCCAAGTACGCTGCCAGAGTTTCGTCCATCAGCGGCATGTGGGCCAGGCCCGCCGCCTCCATGTTTTCAACGTCCAGGAACTGAGCCAAAGGCAGGGAGAGTGGTGCTTTCGGGGCCGCCCATGAGCGGGTCAGCTCGGTCAGAAAGTCTGGAACACAGGCATCTTGTGTCTCACCGGGACCTGCTGCCTTTCCAAAAAGTAGCTGCCTGCCAGTCTGGTCTGTTTCTGGCGAGGTGGAGGTTCAGGCCAGCTCACCTTCAGAGTCTCAGCTGCCCTGCGGCACAGTTCGAGCAGGGCCGAGCTGGAGCCGTCCGTCTCGCCCTGAGCTGGTGTCGCTCCTTGGGAGAGGTCATCGGAGTCTCAGTCGTCTCCCTGTTCGCCGTCCATGTCGCACGAGGCCGTGAGGGATGCTTCATCTGAGTGAAGGAGCTCACGTGAGTTGAACTTGGAGAAGTTGGGCTGGGCCGAGCTGTCCCCCATCTCCTCGTCCAGGTCCACTCGGTCCCCCCAAGTCAGGGCTGCGGTCCCCTCATCACGTTGGCCTCGAGCTCAGCTGAGGGCCTGAGCGGTTCGGGTGGGAGCGGGTCTTTCATCGCGCTGGCTTTCTCCATTGTCTTGGCCACGAACTCCATGTGCCTCTCCCTCACAGTCAGACGGAGCTGGCTGCAGTGTGCGCACGCGTCTGGGTTAGCTAAAGCGGCTTAAGCGTGAACCATTCCCAGGCACACGGGGCAGGCCTCGTGGATGTTGGACGCAGTGATGCCGAAGCTGCAGTTGTTCGGGCAAGGCCGTGACCCGGGGCTAGCCGGTCTTGTAGCCTTGCCCGAGTGCTTTGTCTTTTACTTCGTCTTTTCAGGAGCCATGGTGGTGGAAGGCGTCGAAGTTTCCGTTGTGCTGTTCGTCGAAGGTGCCTCGGTTAGACGGAGCTAACAAGTTAGATGGAGCTAACGGTGAGAGTGCGCAGCTAGTTAGCAGGAGCTAGCAGGCCTTGAACAGCAGTTGTTCTGGGCGTAGTTAGCCAACTAAGTAGTTTGCGGGATGGTGCTCTCTCGTGATGCCTTAGGTAGGAAGCATGCTCGCCTCGGGTCAGGCAGTTTAGCCAGAGAGAAAAATCCCACGAAGATTCAGGTTTAAGCGAATGGTGACGTGCGCAAAAGAGGGCAATCGTGAGGTGTCCTCCGTCTTTTATTCCAGAGGGGCGTGGCCCCTGGAGACGTAGACGCCTCACTTGCCCTAAAAGGCGTGATTGCAATGCTTCAGGTGAACCACGCGGTGGCGCAATTCCCATATTTCATGTGTTGCACTGCAGTGACCTGACAGAAGGGGAACCAGTGACTCAGCAGATTTAGATTTTTTTTTTCATTCAACCTTTATTTAAACAGATAAGTCACATTACTTTTCTTCCTCCCCTGTTTACATCATGGCCGCTCCAATAGATCCTTCCTGCTAGGGCTGGGCGATATGGACCAAAATCCATATCTCGATATTCTTATGTAATATCTCGATATACGATATATATCTCAATATTTTTTCTTTTAAAGTAATAAAAAATATACTGTTGAATCAAAGATGTATTTTTGTCTGCCATGCAGACACATTTATTAAACAACTGTTGATGAACATTATAAAAGGCTCAAAAATAACCCACTGGCAAATGTTATCTTTATAAATGTGTTAATCTCACATTTTCAATTTAATACAAGTACACAGTTTAGTTTTTGTAACAAAGTGTTCAATTTTGTGGTTTAGTCCAGCTTTCATTTATAACAGTGTAGTGGTCAATCTGAAAATAATTATTTTTTTTAATTGTAATTTAACATTTTTCTAAGCATTACTGGCACATTTTTTTTTCTTTCTTTTTCTTTTTTTTTTACTTTATGCTTTAAAATCAACTGATTCAAGATTAAAATTTGCACTCACCAATAGCCAGATGAAGTCTGTGTCCAAAACACTGTATCCTCTGCCATTTATTTAGCTGCACCGCCTTCACCACATTGGCTCCGTTGTCAGTGGTTACAGCCACCAGTGCTGCTGGGTTGAGCTTCCAGCTAGTGAGGACATCCTGCAGGGCTTCAGCTATATGCTCTCCTGTGTGGTCTTGGGGGAAATAGCTGGTCTGTAGACATGCACTTTTCAGTTCCCAGTCTTCAATGAAATGTATGGTCACACCCAAGTACGGCTCGCAGGTCTGGCTGGACCACATACTGTATCGGTGGTCAGTGCGAAGTGAGACAGTTTGGAAAGCTGGTTGGCGAGACGCTCTCTAACTTCAGTATACATTTGTGGAAGAACTGGAAAAATAATTCCTAGTCGGTAACTCGTATCTTCTGTCAAGGAGTTTTAGCAGCTGTACAAAGCCATCTTGTTCCACAGTTGAGAGCGGAACCATGTCTTTAGCGATATGATGTGCCACAGCCTGAGTATTATTGTGCCACTTCTCACTTTTTCTTTCATAAGGCACTGCACAAGCATATGTGTTTTGTAACGTGGTTTGTTTCTGTGCAGGAGGCTGGTAAGAGTTCACAGTTTGAGCTGCACCACGCAGTTTCACACACTCCGTATTCTTTTTTTATGGCGCTGTTTTAAATGGTGGAAAAGATTTGTAGTGCTCGAACTTTTTGTCGCAACTAGTTTTCGGCATTCTCTACAAAATACGTCTTTCTGCTGCTCATCTGTGGTTTTGAATCCGAACCACCTCCAAATGAGTGAGCCGTTGTGTTTCTTTTTGCTCACCAGCTGCTCTTCGGTCTCCTCTCCCGTGCTTTCACTCTCACCTTCCATCTTGGCTGTTCACGCACCCTGTGGCTAATCTTCCTACTAGCTTAGCTAGCTGCCTGAAGACACGTAGGGGAGGAGTCAGTGTCTTCAGAGTGGGAAGGAGGAGAGGCCGTAGGAAGTTCAGCAGACACAGAATTGGCGGATCGAAAATAATAATTAAAATGCAAAGTTGACCATCTCGATATAAACGATTTAGCCTCGTCTTGTATCTCTTTAGAAAAAAATCTCTATATTTTAAAAAATATCGATATATCGCCCAGCCCTACTTCCTGCTGTCTCATCGAACCTCTGATGTTAGAAGGAAAAACAGGAAGTTTAAACTTGGAGTTTCAAAAGGTAGCTCAACAACCCTACAAAATAACAGCATACCTGTCATAGATTACTACAAAATAGAAGTCCCGAGTTCCTGTGGGACCTTAGAGAAGAGAGCTGATGGATGTTCAGACCAGACCAGAGCAGAAAACCTCTGATCAGTTCAAGATGACCAGAATGTTTGGTTTTGGCTGATTAAATCCAGAGTTTGTTCAACCTCGAGTTACGTGAAGCTTCAACAGTCAGGACTAAGAAATATCAAATGACCTGGACTGAAGGGGGTCTGGACTGTAGGGGACCTGGACTTTAGGGGGTCTGGACTGAAGGGGGTCTGGACTGTAGGGGACCTGGCTGAAGCAGCATGAGACGTTTGTGTGTTTTCAGTTTCATGGTTGTGATCAGTGTTCAGTTTTCTGATTGTTCTGAAATGCAAAATGAATGTTCCTGGTGATCCATGGACCTCAACGCAGTCCTCAGGTAGGCCACAAACTCACCTGAGAACAAACGCAAGAACTTCTAAACTTGTAGCTGGACTTTTCAGCACGTTGAACAGGTATTTGTAGCCCCGCCTCCTCATCCTCTTCTTGCAGGTGAAGCCTCTGAGCTGGCTGACCTGGTGCAGGTGAACAGTTTCCTGGTGGTGGTTGGGTTTTTTGGTTCACTTCCTGTTTCTTTTGTCCACTTCCTGTTGGGGAGAACCTCTCTGACTGTTAGAACTCTACTAATGATTTTATTATCTCAGTTTGTAAACGATGTATATTTTAAAACAAATAAAATATTTTAAATGTAGCTCTGCCTCCAGCGTCATCTCTGAAAACTCTCCGGTCCTGGTGCATGATGGGATGTGCTTCGGTGCCCCTGAACAGGTAAGGCACAGTTTGATGAAGGTTCTCAGTGGCCAGGGTTAGTTCAGGTTCTGCCGGTTCCTGGTTCTGATCACGGTCAGAAGAGATCTTTTGGATCATTTTCAGTTCTTTATGGTTCTGTAAGGTTCTTTGGACCACCTGCAAGTTCAGGAACCAGTTTATAGGGTTAAGCTCAGCATCCTGTCAGGTTCTTGGTTTTCTCCAGACTACAGTATATGGGTCATTTCTCAGGAACTTCTCAGGGTCTGAATAAAGATCAGTCAGGTTTCTGAGAAAGTAAGAATATTATTTCGTTAAATTAAAAACTGAATTTATTTTTCAAAATAAAATGCTGACTGTAGGACCATACATTCAAGGTTCTTTATTGTCGCATTACGTGGTACAGAAGGTGGAACAAAATTGTGTACTCAAGGTCCCAATTGCATACAAAAAAATGGTATACAAGGATCTAAGATGTACACTATAATGTAATATGGTATAAAACAGCAGCCTGAGATATGAGTCTGTTGTGAGCAGATGGGTAAGAATAGTTAAGGCTAGTTGGTGTCCACCTTCATTCACCCTGATGCATTACCTGTCCTTTTTTCTCATGTTCATCACTTGAGGGTAGTTTTACATTATCCCTAAACTTTAGTGATTGCTTTTTGCACAATTATCATCTTACATGGCAATTTTTTTAAATAAAAATATAACGACAACTGAGACAAAATGTGGGATGATGAAATGGGAATTAAAGGAAACCACCCTTTATTTTCTTTTGAGTATTTGAAAACTAGACATATAGTCCTGTGTTCAAATAGTATTTGTCACATATAATTTTGTTTTGTTTTTCTTTTTGTCCTGCAAATAAATCAAATACCTCAGAATTATTACATGGTGTGTCATCCATCCATTATCTTAACCCCCTTTTTCTTTTTCAGGTGCCTATATCCAGCAGTCACTGTTCAAGAGGCGGTGGCGAATTCCGGTGGACTATATTTGTAATGACATTTTGATCTGTGGTGAGAACAGGGAACAGGTGGAAGAGAACTTGGAGAGGTGGAGGTATATACTTGAAAGAAGAGGAAAGAGTCAGTCGTAGTAAGACAGAGTACATGTGTGTGAATGAGAGTGAGACCAGTGGAACAGTGAGGCTACAAGGATCAGAGGTCACAAAGGTGCAGGACTTCAAGTAGTTGTGGTCCACTGTCCAGGAAAATGGGGAATGTAGGAAGTGAAGAAGAGAGCAGTCAGGATGGAGTGGAGAAAAGTTTCAGAAGTGAATTGTGACAAAAGGGTGTCAGCAAAGGTCAAAAGAAAAGTTTACAAGACGGTTATGAGACCAGCTATGTTGTATGGTCTGGAGAGTGTCATTGACAAAAAAAACAGAAGAAATCAAAAAAGGCGTTCAATACAGGATCAACTGGACTTTATTTGTTGCAGAAAACGTTTCGACTTCTGTCCAGAAGTCTTTTTCAATTGAACGCCTGTATTGAACGCCTTTTTTGATTTCATCATGTCCTGGACGACTGAGAATCTTCACCAGCATAAGACAGAAGAAAGAACTGGAAGTGGCAGAAATAAAGACGTTGCGATTCTCCTTGGGGCTTCTATGACTTGAGCGTACTTCAGTCCGTGGAGGTCTGCGCATACCGGATTAGACTTGAAGAGGATGCCCGCAAGCCATGTCCGCTCAAAGATCAATTTTTACAACCGTGTACGCACTCATGTCGCACAATAAAATGCACGGACCGACCATTTTGTATGTGACACCAATGTATTTAATTCACCCTTCTTTATCCCTGATCTGGTTTAATAGCCTTTTCTTTTGTTGTTGTTTGTTTTTTGCCAAGAGGCAAGTGATCTCTCCCTCCTCGTCCGTTAAAGGCTCAGTATGTAGTTTTTTAACACGCTGGCACTTAGAAACATTTTGAACAGAGACACGTTTCTGGTCCCTCCTCACTCAGAGCCAAATATGACTCGGCTCCTCCTCACTTGCGCAGCAGCCTGGAATGCTCCGCCTCCTCTACATGTCCCGTTTCTGCACTGCAATGTTCTGTGATTATGTGTTAATAAAACCTTCTAAAAATAAAATAAAAACATGGACCACTGGTCCAGCAAAACAAAAACACCCTGAAACCTGCAGAGCTTCACACAGCCACGTTGGACATGATTTAATTCGCTCGTGACAAATTGATCCACTTCCTCATATCTGTCAGTGCAGGTCTGGAGGGGAGGAAGCGATCACTTGACTTTTGGCAAAAAAAAAACAAAATAAAAGTTCAGAGCAGGGATGAAGAAGGGATATTTAATAAATTTGTGTCACATACAAAACAGTTTTGCATCGCTTTGAAATTATTTCAACAAGAACCTGCGGGGCTCGCTGCAGGCTGACAGGCGGGGGCGTGGGTTGGGGAGGGGGGCGTGGGTTAGGGGGTGAAAAGTAAGAAGCTCTGTTTTTATTGGCTGGTAGTAAACTCTGTTTTTATTGGCTGGTTAACCGCGGGGCGCTCTTGGCTTTTTATAAATGCTTTTATTACCACCGGGAGACGCCAGAGGACTATAGTTTTTTTGAGAGATTACATGTCAAAGATCAATGTATCAGGAGATAAGGGCAGAGTGAAGAAATACGTTTAAAAAATAAACTACCGTATTTTCTGGTGTATAGGTCGCACCTGTGTATAGGTCGCAGTGTCCAATATTTATCAATAAACTGGAAAAATCCATAAATAGGTCGCACCGGTGTATAGGTCGCACCGGTGTATAGGTCGCACCGGTGTATAGGTCGCACCTAGGTCGCACCTACGGTACATTTGTTAGCTGCCATTTTTGTAAGACTGTGTCTCACTTTAATTTTTGTCAATAAATTATTACAAATCAGCTTATTTCAAAATGTAAATACCACCAACATCATTAAAATTAAACTACAGACTCTTAAAAAAATGTTTGTTGGCTGCCTTTTTTGTAAGACTGTGTCTCACTTTAATTTTTGTCAATAAATTATTACAAATCAGCTTATTTCAAAATGTAAATACCACCAACATCATTAAAATTAAACTACAGACTCCTAAAAAAATGTTTGTTGGCTGCCTTTTTTGTAAGACTGTGTCTCACTTTAATTTTTGTCAATAAATTATTACAAATCAGCTTATTTCAAAATGTAAATACCACCAACATCATTAAAATTACCGGTAAACTACCGGTACAGACTCCTAAAAAAATGTTTGTTGGCTGCCTTTTTTGTAAAACTGTGTCTCACTTTGATATTTGTTAATAAATTATTACAAATCAGCTTATTTCAAAATGTAAATACCACCAACATCATTAAAATTAAACTACAGACTCCTAAAAAAATGTTTGTTGGCTGCCTTTTTTGTAAGACTGTGTCTCACTTTAATTTTTGTTAATAAATGACAAATCAGTTGCAGCTGAAGGTGATCTGCTCAGAGTTTGACACTGTGGATCATAACATCTTGTGTCATAAGCTCTCAGAAATCAGTTTCTCAGATCACACCATCGGTTGGTTTTCTAACTATCTTTCCAATCGGAGGCAATGTGTTCAACATAACGGTACTTCTTCCAGCTATTTAACAGTTAAAAATGGTGTACCACAAGGCGCAGTTGCTGTGGAAACCAGTGCAGGATAGCTGCAGCATCTGGAGGTGGAGCTGACTGTGAGCTGAAAGATGCAGCATCTGGATGCAGCACCTCTCTTTAGCGATCATAGCGGCCGAAACTGGTACTGCACTTGCACTGCCCCCTGGTGGCCGAAACTGGTACTGCACCATTTTATGCAACAGGGAAAAAGGGCCATAACTCAGCCAAAAATTGGTCTAAAAATATGAAAAAAAAATCCATAAATAGGTCGCACTGGTGTATAGGTCGCAGGCCTTGAAAAAACCATAAAAAGGTGCGACCTATACACCGGAAAATACGGTACATACCCTAGCTTTAATGACATGACTAAAATTGGGAGAAATGAAGGAATTTCTCATGAGATAATTAAATTCAGGCCCGGTGTGGCTGCCGGCGGGTCTGGAGATTTTATTAACATATAAACACAGAACACCACTTCCGCTTGCTGCCAGCTCTAGTTATATTTATTTTTTTGCGACTTGTCAATCAATTCAGTAGGCATGTCAGCAAATGACCAATTGGCAAACTCTATTTGTCCTAAAGGTAAACGGCCCTTAATTGCCTGCGGAGCTGGGTTGCAGCCGATCAGGGTGTACGCTTGAGTATGAAGTCTCAACCGTCTGCGAACAGTGCGCGCAGTTTCCACATGGCTCACAGTCCGCTTGAGTCTGTGGGAGCTTTAGGAGTGACAAGGATGGAGAAGATTAGGAATGAGGTCATCCGAGGTACAGCACAGGTTGAACAACTGGGAGATAAAGTTAGAGAGGCCAGACTGAGATGGTTTGGACATGTCCAGAGGAGGGACAGTGGGTATATTGGTAGAAGGATGTTAGAAATGCAGCTGCCAGGAAAAAGACACAGAGGAGATATATGGATGCAGTTAGAGAGGACATGGAAGTAGGAGTGAGGAGTGAGATGGAAAAGGATGACTCGCTGTGGCGACTCCTGAAGAGGAAAAAGTCAAAAGAAGAAGAACTATTTGAGAAGCGGGAGACACCCAGGACAGGTCGCTAGCTCATCACAGGGACACAATGACTAAATTCACTTAAGCCCCTTTTCCATAATGTCTTGGAACAGTTCGACTCTGCTTCGCTCGGTTCAGATTGATACATGTTGATTTTCCATATGCACTTCAGTACTACTTCTAATGGGCGTGTCCAGAATCCAACTCACAGTAGTGCTCTATTAAGCTATTTACTAGCCACCACTAAACGTATTAGAAGAAGACCCTGAAAAGATACACAACAAAAATGGAGGAGCTCGTAGCTTTGTTGAACATTCTGCTGATCTTTTTGTCTAACGTCAAAGAGAAGAGACCCAGAAAAGACTGGGGGCAGTGAGGTAAAAGACCTGGAGAAGAACAGGAGAGTGTAGGAAGCCATAAAGATGCAAGTTATACAACATGTGAGAATGATTCTCCAGCAAAATAATCAGCAGACTACAGTCTGTTTACGTCCAGCTCTGGAGCGACAGCATATGTCTGAAGAAGAAAGTGGCTGTTACCCTGCCCTAAACCATCGATGTATCATTTCAGTATAGATGTTGACAATACTGTAAAGATGTATTTAAAAAAAGTACAGCTGCCAGGAAAAACAAAGAGGAGATGTATGGATACAGTTAGAGAGGACATGGAGGTAGTTGGAGTGAGGACAGAGGACACAGAGGACAGAGTGAGGTGGAGGACGACTCATTGTGGAGACCCTTGAAGAGGAAACGGCAGAAAGAAGAAAGGTAGTTATTAAAACTTGACTGTTACCATAGAAACCCTGATTAAAGGGACACATAGAGACAAACGAGACAACCATTCAATCTCTCACTCACACCTAGGGACAATTTAGAGTTACCAGTCAGTCTTACATGCATGTTTTTGGACTGTGGGAGGAAACCGGAGTACCTGAAAACCCCCACATGCACGCAGAGAACATGCAAACTCCACCCCCGGCCAAGATTTGATTCAGCAACCTTCTCGCTGAGGAGCACAACTCTTCCAAGTGAGCCACTGTGCCATCTCCGACTTTAAAAATATTAAATGATTTTATTGTTGTCTTAGAAAAAGCAAAGCATTGTTCAGCTCTTTTTTTATTGATTTATCAGAAACCTTCAATACAGCTTACCTTGACATTTTGTTGAAAAAGCTCTTTGATATTGGACTTTCTCAGCAAGCAGTGGAAAGGTCTAAGAACTACTTGTCTAAC
>JBBPBX010010510.1:38880-57751 GCA_038048925.1 Garcialebias charrua
TATTTATTTATTTTATTTTTTATAAATAGAGAGAAAGAAAGAAAAGAGAAAGTGAGACAACAAAACAACAATTATCCACAAAAAGAGCACAAGGCAAACACACCAAACCTCCGTCCACAATCCTGCAAAGCACATGACAGAACACAGCAACGAAACATACAAGCATAAAGACTGATAATATTCATGACCTTGCATTAGATTTCTATATATAAACATACCCATACCTACAAATATATATACAGTATACATACATATATATTTATATTCATTTATATACCCATCTACATATATCTACATATACATCCCTGCATCCATTTGTGTGTGGTTGTGAGCATGCATAAGTGAATAAGGTTCCTCCAATAGAACATTTAGTAGCGATTGTGAAGTATCAGAGATCTGTCCCCCCAAAGCCCGAGACAGACGAAAGGGCGATCAAAGCCCAAGACCCCAGGAAGGACCCCGAGCCCAGAGTCCCCAGGACCACCCGAACAGGACGAGCCACTCGTCCACTCCCCAGAACCGACCGGTTCTTTTGTTTTTAAGAAAATACTTGAAGAACCAGTTGTGTGAGGGTTTGATTTTATTTTACACTACAGAGTTAAAGCACTTGTTTTAAATGTTTACTTTTATTTATAAGAAAACACTTGAACAGTACAGTGTGTACATAGAGCTTAAAACACAATTGTTATATTATTTTGTTAAACTGTATTTTGTAATGAAGAAAACACTTGAAGTATAGTATGTCAACCAGTCATGTTCTGTTGAGGTGCAGTAAGTATTAAAAGTTTGGTGTTAAGTACCGGTCTTTGCAATTCTACTTTAAATTTGTAGTTATATTTAAACTTAAACCAACCGAACAAACAATAGTTACTTTCCCTGGTAACTAATTACTTTAATAGGGGAGTAATTCAGTTACTAACTCAGTTACTATTTGGAAGAAGTAACTAGTAACTATAATTAATTACTTTTTTTAAGTAATGTTCCCAACACTGGGTGTGGATGGTATTACATTGCCACTTGGTGTGGTGTGGATGGTGTTACATTGCCACATGGTGTGGTGTGGACGGTGTTACAGTGTCACCTGGTGTGGTGTAGATGGTGTTACATTGACACCTGGTGTGGTGTGGATGGTGTTACAGTGTCACCTGGTGTGGTGTGGATGATGTTACAGTGTCACCTTGTGTGGTGTGGATGGCTTTACAGTGCCACCTGGTGTGGTGTGGACAGTGTTACATTGCCACTTGGTGTGGTGTGGATGGTGTTACTGCACCACTTGGTGTGGTGTGGATGGTGTTACATTGCCACATGGTGTGGTGTGGATGGTGTTACATTGCCACATGGTGTGGTGTGGATGGCTTTACAGTGCCACCTGGTGTGGTGTGGACGGTGTTACAGTGTCACTTGGTGTGGTGTGGATGGTGTTACTGCACCACTTGGTGTGGTGAAGGTTTACTTACCGGGGTATGGTGTGAAATACGATTCGATGAATCTCTGATGGTCGCCGTAGATGCTGCGAGCCATCCCAGGCCACGGCTGACTGATGCATAGGGGTCCACTGACAGACGAACGGCTGAGAACCTCACCCTGAAACAAACAGGCACGTTTCAGACTCCTCAGTCGAGAACAACCCCACATCATCAGCCCTCCACCACCTTGTTGACAGCTAGAACAAGTTGTTTATGCTTAAAGGCTGTTAGCTGCTGTGCATTATATATTTTATTTATTAACCTTTATTTAACCAGGCAAATCCCACAGAGATCACAGATGTCTTTTGCAAGGGAGGCCTGGGCCTGAAGGAAGCCTAACATGCATGTTTTTGTTCTGTGAAAGGAAACTGGAGTACCTGGAGAAAACCCATTCAAGCATGAGAAGAACATGTAAACTCCACAAAGAAAGACCCCAGGTCCAACTGGGGATTGAACCCAAGACCTTCTTGCTGTGAGGCAACAGTGCTAACTACTGATCCGCCCTTCTGCCTGATGTTGCATGATGGGTAAACATGTCTGTTTTGCCCTACTTTGTCCAGAAGCCTTGTGGATCTTTCATAAATCATCCTGCTGGTTTGTTAGATAAAACTCAGAACTTTGTGTTGATCTAACTTTAAAAACACAGGTTATTTGAGAGCTCCGCAGAGACGACAACATAAATCACGCAGCCTTCATCAAACCCAAATCAAACCCAACCAGCAGGACCCTCCTGGCGGTAACACAGTAACTCGACTAAGATCAGACCCCACCATCAGAGCCCTCCTTAATCTGGATCGGTCTCCACCAGCAGAATGGAGATTCTGTACTGCTACCACGGTACTGTCCCAGCAGTGTTAAGGGGCACAAATGAACTGAGAGCTGGTTCATCAGGACTGAGTGAACGTGACCTCGACCTCCTCTGAGGATCCTAATCTAATCAAACAGCAGAAATCCTTGAAGTCCGACAGCTCAACATCTGCAGGAGACAAGACGGATAATTAATCTGGAGTGAGGTCCGGTAATGACACAAACAGATGCTTTAACAGAAAGATTAGAGAGATGAAGCGACGGAGCAGTATCCTCGAAGGCTGCGAGGTCACCGGTGCTTAACGAGATGCTCTGATTGGACCGACGGTCTCTAATCAGTCCTAACCAGACAGCTTCTTGGTTACAGTGTCTGTGAAAAGTATCCCCCCACTCACCCCCGCCCCTGAGTATTTGTCACCGGTAATTTATTTTTAAATCAGTCACAGTCATCATTAAAAAAAAAAAACTTTGTCAGTGTCAAAGTGAAACCAAGTTTCTACAGAGTAATATGAGTTTAATAAAACTATTCACCTCCTGTAGCGGGATCGTCCTAACTCAGCTCAGATCAATGTTTTTTTTAACTCTACTTTGGGTATTTACTTCTTTAAAAAAAACAGTCCTAGGGCCAAAGAAATGCACCCAGTGGTATATTTACTCTAAGTAGATTTATTTTTCAGGGATATAAATGTCTCGTTTTCAAATCCTGCGGTTTGTGACGTCACAAGCCGTAGGACAACCCACCCCAAACCTGAGTCCAGCCCCTCACCTAGCAACCCCTGGTTAGGCTCAACCCACTTCAGTATAAAAGACGTGACGGTTGTTTTTCCTGATTTCATCTCATCTTTTGTTTAAATGTTCTTAATTTCATGTGTACAGCACTTTGTTGCAGCTGTGGTTGTTTTAAATGGCTTTATAAATAAAGTATAATTGTTATTTTTACGTTTTAGTTCAATTTTTAGCGTATTAGCGATCGCTCCCAACGCGCAGCCGGCAGAAATAAAACGAGCAGACCGCCGGCGAAGGGACCATCTGCGGGCGGGAGCTGCTGGGAACTGCTGGCTTTTGAGGACCGTGGGTCCGGTCAGAGGTTGCCTCATACGGATAAATTAACTGGAAACACTCGGTGAACTTTGTGTATGTGTCTGGACTGGAGCAGCGATCGCTCCCAAAGCGCCGCATGCAACGAGCGGTGTGCCGGAGGAGGAAGAGCTATCATTAGCCTCGGATTCGGGTGGGCTAATGCTAAAAGGAGCAGCTAATGGCGGCGCGCGCAGACGGCTTTCGGTAAGTTATCTTAAGCTAGCACTAACAGTAAGTCAAATGAGTAATAAAAAAAGAGCTAATTTTAAAACAACAACAGATTAGAGATACTGGCTGTTACAGAGGGCGGAGTTAATGTAAACAGATTTTTGAAGGGCGTGGCCTTCAGAGCTCATTATCATAAACAGCCTGTTCAGAACGGAAATGAGAAAAGGCAGAACTAAAAAGGGGATATCTTATTATCTAAGAATTATTTTGTGCATTAAATTGAATGAACATGATCTGGATAACCCACAGACATACCATAAAAATTTATAAAACCAATATGTGGTCTCCTTTAAAATGTTCAAGTCAGGATGGAGACAAAAGGTTTCCGAGGTCCTAAACATCCCCAGGAGTCCTGTTAGATCCATCAACATCAACAACTGGAAGGACTATGGGAACATGTGTAAATCTACCAAGACCAGGCCGTCCTCACAAGGAGAGGGGAGCCAAACACTCAAGGGGATAAAGAAACCCAACAGGCTCTTATCATCTGAGTCCAGGTCTGACAAACTGAACCAGACCTGTCTTTGGACTGATGTTCAGGATCTGTCTCTTCAAGAACTTGTCCAACCACAGTCCAGCTGGGTTGGACTGTCAAACTGTCCCATCACCATTCAAAAGACTGCTGTGGGACAAAGACAATTCAGAGCAGACCCAGGAGGGCCAGAACCCAAGCTTGGGTGTGAGGTTCAGGGTCACCTGGTCTCCCATGATGATGGGCTGGATGCCGTAGAACGGCCTCATGGCCATGGAGGGGACAATGGTCGCTCCGTCCTCAGCAGGTCTGGGGGCGATGCAGATTCCTCCAGTCTCTGCAGAAAAAACAAGTTTCACGAGTTTAAAGTGGATCCGATTTACAGACGAACAAATTAAAACTGTAACGAGGTCCACGCTGCTTTCAGCTGCTCGTAGTTTCCTCCATTTCTTGGAGATTTTCTGGTCTCCAGAGTTGGACGCAGCTGGCAGAGAGTTTAAACCAACCGTCCGAGTCGTGATTGTCGAGGAATTGGGTCAGAGTCTCTGTGATCCTGGAGGGTTTGGGGGCTAAGTGTGTGCAGGATTTGATCCTAATTCATTTTCTACAGAGCTGCAGATGTTCGGCTGCTAATCGTTCAAATTAGGGTTTAATTTTCAATAAAGAGAGAATCAGACGGACTTACAGGCGGATCAAGAATCAGAACCTCCAACAGAGACAAACTGCCCGCAGAGACCCAAAAACCTGGAACTGGATTCAACAAACTCCACAGAGACTGACAAACCTTGATCCCCAAAGAGGATTTACCAAACCTCAGAGAACTCAACCCCAACACAAGCTTGAGCTTACAGAGAAGGGAAAGATGTCCCTGAGAGGAGTTTTAGTGTCTCCGGTGGTTTTCAGTCCCACATAAAGTGTTAGTCTGAGGCTGTGGAACAAACATGGTCACACTTTAATCCCTTCAAAAAGATTACAGGAGAAGCTGCTGATCTCTGACTCACAGTTTGGAAACGTTTGTTCTTTTCAGTTTGTTCAGCTCCGCTGTGCATCCTGAGGGGTCCGGTTTAATGCTCCATGTGTTCAGTACGGTTCCTCCTGTATATACCGTGTTGGGTTTTGTGTTTGTAAGTAGGGGTGCGAATCTCTCAGTGTCTGGAGAATCGATTCGATTCCGATTTTTGATGCACCGATTCAATTAAAAATCGATTTTCGATTCTAAAACGATTTTCATTCCAGGATCGATTTTCGATTCAGAATCAATTTTCGATTCTGAATCGATTTTCGATTCTGAAACGATTTTTGATTCTGAAACAATTTTCATTCCAGGATCAATTTGATTCAGAATCAATTTTCGATTCTGAATCGATTTTCGATTCTGAAACGATTTTCGATTCTAAAACGATTTTCATTCTAGGATCAATTTTCGATTCAGAAACAATTTTCGATTCTGAAACGATTTTCGATTCTGAAACAATTTTCAATTGAAATCATGAAAAGATTAAACAATAATGTAAACAAATAAAACATTTATTTAAAACAATAATGTATGCTTGTAGCAAACATTAATAATGTCAAATAATACAGTATAAATACAGCAGCCTGAATTGTGAGCAGATGGGTATATGAATAGAATGCAGCAGCTTTAATCGGGTCCCGGAGGTCACTGGTGCCTATATCCAGCAGTCACTGTGCGAGAGGCAGGGGACACCCTGGACATGTCTCCAGTCCATCACAAATAATTCAAAATACAAACGTAAACAAAGATTTCAGCCTACTGTATTGCATAAACATTTAACTCAAAATAAAATAGACTTCAAAATCATATTGCATTCATCCATGTTTCAAATGTGTATGGATGGATTTTGTTTAAAAGATTTGTTTGGTAAATCTTTTCAAACAACAGCCATCTATCCATCATCTTTACCCGCTTTATCCTTATCGGGTCCTGGAGGTCACTGGTTCGGGTCAGATTTCTTCTTCTTTCTTCCACCTTTTATTTGATAAATTCTTTCATATACTATGAGATATGGTTTTATTTTCTTTATCTTTTGGGTTTTAATGTAAAAAAAAAAAGAAAAGATTTTGGGGCTTTTAGAATCAATTCTGATTCGCCAGGACTAAGAACTTTATTCTCAAAAAAATTCGATTTTTTTCCTGCACCCCTTGTAAGTGTTCAGCCTGATAAGTGTCACGTTCTGATAGTTAGGCTCCCTGTAAACAGCTGAAGCTCAGTTAGCCCTCAGTAATGTGGTCCAGGTAACATGTTGATGACCTGGACCGTCTCCCTGCGTAGTCAGGATGGCCACGTGAAGGAAAGACGTCTGCAGAACCTTTTGTATCTCAACACATTTTCTCTGGGGATAATGGTTGTCTCTAAAAAGCACTGGTTTTACGTTTCTGCACGTGTTAAAGCAAGAACGTGATGTTTGATTGAAAGATAATGTCACGATATGGTTCCGGTGGAGGACGCAGACCCAGAATGCAGGCGAACAGGACTCAGAGACACGGAGTGTAAAAATAAATAATCACTTTAATAAACAAAACAAAAAGACTGACGTGGCAGTCACTTACAAGACGAGGGAATGATAAATGGCTCCACCAGACATCAGGGAGGAATGGATTGGATTTGATTTATGACCCGGCAAGGAACAGATGAATGAGAGGGTTTTTATATACTGAGGGATAGTGAGTAAAACTCAGAGCACCTTGGCAGGCGGCAGGTGAAAGTGATTAGCTATGGACAACAGGTGAAAATGATTAGCGATGAGGCAGGAACTGAGGAGTGAGCAAAAACAGAAAAAACATGACAGGCGCAGAGCCTGACAGGCGCAGATCATGACAGAACCCCCCCCTCAAGGGTGGCACCCGACACCCCCAAGAAGGACCCCCCAAAAGAACAAGGGCGGGTGGAGGGAGGCAACCGGCAGGACGGCGGGCCAACACCGGCCAGATCCGGGGGACGCCCAGGAGGACGCCCATCACCACCAGCCAGATCCGGGGGACGCCCAGGAGGACGCCCATCACCACCAGCCAGATCCGGGGGACGCCCAGGAGGACGCCCATCACCACCAGCCAGATCCGGGGGACGCCCAGGAGGACGCCCATCACCACCAGCCAGATCCGGGGGTTGACCAGGAGGCCGCCCATCGCCATCAGCTAGTTCAGGAGGACGTCCAGGAGGTCGTCCATCGAGCGGCGATGCGTTAGGCGGGCGACCGGAGTAACGCCCAGCAACGGCCGGAACACCTTCGTCGGCCGGAACACCTTCGTCGGCCGGAACACCTTCGTCGGCCGGAACACCTTCGTCGGCCGGAACACCTTCGTCGGCCGGAACACCTTCGTCGGCCGGAACACCATCGTCGGCCGGAACACCATCGTCGGCCGGAACACCATCGTCGGCCGGAACACCAACATCGGCCGGAAACAAGACCCCGACAGTAGGGACTTGGTCGGCCGGTCCCGAGTCGTCGTCTGCGTTGTCGGGACCCCCGTCATCGAGATCCTCGTCGTGGGGACCCTCGTGGACGTCGAACGACGAGACGTCCGCTTCGTTGAGACCCTCATCACCAGGACCCCCGTCGTCAGGACCCCCGTCTTTGTGAGAACCCTTGTCGAACGGCGAGACGTCTTTAGGACCCTTGTCGTCAGGATCCTCGAGACCCTCGTCCTTGTGAGGACCCTCGTCGAGCGGCGAGACGTCTTCAGGACCCTCGTCGTCAGGATCCTCGAGACCCCCGTCTTTGTGAGGACCCTCGTCGAGCGGCGAGACGTCTTCAGGACCCTCGTCGTCAGGATCCTCGAGACCCCCGTCTTTGTGAGGACCCTCGTCGAGCGGCGAGACGTCTTCAGGACTCTCGTCGTCAGGATCCTCTGTCTCCGAGCTGTGGTTCCCCCAGCCGGTCTCCGCACGAAACCCGTACACGTGTACGGTCGGCTCGTCCTGTCCTGGGGCCGCGTCCGTCTGACGCTGAGCGAGTCTGTTCCGCCTGCGGGTTCTGCGATTTCGTGGCCGGGTCATACTGTCACGATACGGTTCCGGTGGAGGACGCAGACCCAGAATGCAGGCGAACAGGACTCAGAGACACGGAGTGTAAAAATAAATAATCACTTTAATAAACAAAACAAAAAGACTGACGTGGCAGTCACTTACAAGACGAGGGAATGATAAATGGCTCCACCAGACATCAGGGAGGAATGGATTGGATTTGATTTATGACCCGGCAAGGAACAGATGAATGAGAGGGTTTTTATATACTGAGGGATAGTGAGTAAAACTCAGAGCACCTTGGCAGGCGGCAGGTGAAAGTGATTAGCTATGGACAACAGGTGAAAATGATTAGCGATGAGGCAGGAACTGAGGAGTGAGCAAAAACAGAAAAAACATGACAGGCGCAGAGCCTGACAGGCGCAGATCATGACAGATAAAACCTTGTGTTTTATAAATCATATTATTATTATTATTATTATTATTATTATTATTATTATTATTATTATTATTATTATTATTATTATTATTATTATTATTATTATATTATTATAAAGCTGTGCCTCACCTGTCTGCCACCAAGTGTCCACCAGTGGACACCGTCCCTCCCCCACCACACTGTGGAACCAGTGCCAGGCCTCGTGGTTTATTGGCTCCCCCACTAGAAAGACAACAAGTAGGTCGTGACTCGTGACACACATCAGTCAGTCCTCACCTGAACCTGAAACCAAGAGTCAGACTCAGGAACAAAAATCACTGCTGTGAAGGTCTGGAACATCTTCTGGTGGAGGTCTTTGAGAAAAGCTGCACAAGTAAAACCCTGAACCACCAGACGAGGATCCAGAGCACTCAACCTCAGCAGACTGAACAGAACAGTTTAACATCAGACCTGTTCACACAATGTATATTTCTAACATTTTACCCTGATAATGACATTCTTTGGTTATTCCATCAGCATCTACAGATATACAACTCAACAGTTGCTGTAAGAGAACATTTTTTATTTTTACATGTCTCCAATAGAAATATTTGAGCTTCTGCAGCAGCTCTTGTCTGCTTAAATTTAATTGCCACTACAAACGAACATATCCATCCATCTGTATCCGTCACATTTACCCACTTCTTCCTTTTTGGATCGTGGGGGTCACCAGTGCCCATGTCCAGCAATCACTGTGTGAGAGGCGGGGGCACACTGTCTCCAGTTCATCACCGGGCTACATAGAGACAAACAACCATGCACTCTCTCACTCACACCTAGAGACAATTTAGAGTTACCAATCAGCCTAACATGCATGTTTTTGGTATGTGGGAGGAAACTAGAGTACCTGGAGAAAGCCCAAGCATGCACAGAGAGAACATGCAAACTCCACCCAGAAAGACCCCGGGACTGGGATTTGAACTGGGGTAACCTGCTCACTGAGAAGCAGCTGCTGCTACTACTAACTACTAACAACGACGACGACAACGACGACAAAGTGCAGTAAGCTATTCAAAGAAAGAGATTAGCCAAGAAGAAATATGACAGTGGGACGACTGAAGAGAGGAGACAGGAATATAAGAAGATGGGACATAGAGCAAAGAGGGAAGTAGCTAAGGCAAAGCAGAAGGAATATGATGAGTTGTATGGGAGGCTGGACACTAAAGAGGGCGAGAAAGACTTGATTGGTGAGACAGAGGGATCAGGCTGGAAGGGATGTGCAGCAGGTTAGGCTTATTAAAGATAGGAATGGTAATGTTCTAACAAGTGAGGAGAGTGTGACGGGAAGATGGAAGGAGTACTTTGAGTGATAAGATCAGTTATGTTGTGTGGTTGGGAGACAGACATGGATAAAAAGTCAGCTGAAAGAACTGGAAGTGGCAGAAATGAAGAGGTTGAGTTTCTCCTTAGAAGTGACAAGATGGATAAGATTAGGAATGAGATCATCAGAGGTACAGCACAGGTTGAACAACTGGGAGATAAAGTTAGAGAGACCAGACTGAGATGGTTTGGACAGGTCTAGGGGAGGGACAGTGGGTATATTGGTAGAAGGATGTTAGAAATGCAGCTGCCAGGAAGAAGACAAGGAGGAGATACAGTATATGGATGCAATTAGAGAAGACATGAAGGTAGTTGGAGTGAGGACAGAGGACACAGAGGACAGAGTGAGATATTTTGTTTAATGAAGCCACGAAGCAGATAAGACATAGATTCTTGTTTGCTGACAACACCCTGCTCATCTTATTACTGTTCAATCTACATTTTGTGCCTAAAGCTGATAACCAAAGTTCTGCTCCGTGTTGTTTATTATGTGAGATGTTCGGTTCTCATGTCCCACCTGATCCAAGCGTTCTCAGAGACGAGCGGTCATACTTCTTCACCCAGCTCTCGTCATATTTCAGCAGCAAACGTAGAGCTGTCGGAGCTCCATAGAACTGGTTTATCCTCAGGCGTTCAACCATCTCCCAGTACCTTCCTGATCAACACATGGAGGAACATGGACAGAGACATGTCACGTGATGTGATTCAGAGGGTCAGACTGGAGCTGAAACCTGTGAGTCCAGAACATTAAATGGTAAATAGTAAACGTACTGTACTTATATATCACCTTTCTATCTAATCAAGATACTTAAAGTACTTTACAACACAATCTGTGCCTCATTTACCTCCAACATACACATACATACAGCACTCTACTACATCTATACAAAGAATAATCAGTGATTTATCACATTCATTCACAGATGGGACACACATCAGAGGCAATGAGGGGTTCAGTGTCTTGCCCAGGGACACTTCAACATGTGACTGCTGGTGGAATCAAACCCTCAACTCTCCTGATGGAGGACGACTGCTCTAACTACCCAGCCACAGCTGCCCCACTACTTTGGGAGGCATGATGAAGTCCACCATGAGTGACTTCAGCTCCAGCTCTGCTGTCTGTCGATTTTTTTTTAGCTGAAACTCTGTGGTTTTAGCTGCTGGAGCCTCAAACAGCAGCTGAAAGTCTTTAAAGGGATGGAGACTGGGCTAAAAAGAATAAACAACAGGTCCGGTTCTCCTACACTGAGCTGGTTGCTTGGTTGGTTTCCTTGTTTGTTGACTTGGTTGAACTTTTTCATTTTTTTGACAGATTCCTGCTTCAGGACTAAACTATTATAATAATACAATATAATAATAATAATAATAGACATTATATTATTTTATTTTCTAATATTCTTTTGTTTTACTTCTTTGTTATTATACTACATTATAACATTAAAATAAACCAAACATGATGGAGTTTTAAAGGTATTGTGACAATATGCTAAAACATAGACATCTTTAGAAAGAGGAGCTACTCAGCTTTGATTTTTTTGTAAACAGATGTTTCGAATAATTAGTATATAAAAGTATTTTTTAATAAACGTAACTCTGCAGTGCGTCACAGTTTTCGGGTGGAGAAAGGAGGGGTCAAACGCTGACGCATTTTCATGACGCAATGTAAAGAACGCATATTGTAAATAACAATGGCAGAGAATATAGAAACCGAGGAATTAAGCAATTTAAGTGAAGATTTGAGCGATTTGTCTTCAGTTTGGGAAGCCGAAGTTAGTTTGAGTGATGAACAAGAAACAGCTGGTTATAATGTACCGGTAGGTCTGCAGCCGTATTTATTTGAGCCTTACCGTTCAGGGTGCGAGGGGGACTCCGAGATTTCAGAGGAGGAAGGTTCAGAGGGTGAAGGGATGGAAAGTGAAAAGGCTCACTTGTTTACTGGCAATATTGGAACACCCAAATGCGACACAACGTACCGGCATTTTTCAAGTTTTACCCCCCCAAAAAAATGGCGACCTTGAAGATAATGAAACTGCGTTCATGGCGCAGCCGCAGACTGACCTTCATGTCCCTACGTCACAGGACGTCGCATGAGGAAGTACCCGGATTTCACGTGACGAAACACGGCACCAAGTTTAAAATCACTTTGAAACAAATTTTCATTGATTTATCATTTTGCTTGTAAAAACGAACATAGTTGAATGATACAACATACCGGTATATATGTTGTGCCACTTTATGCATAGTTCCAACATCATGTCACAATACCTTTAAGTGTAGACATAAAACCTCATGATATAAAAATAAACATTTATTTTATTTTTTGACATAACTTTCGGACTCCACATTTGAACTTAGAATCTCAAACCAGGCAGGTCAAGGCCACATCCTGAACAGGTGAGGAAGAGGAGAGGGGTCAGAACCGTGGACCAATCAGAGCTCAGAGAAGCACAAAGAACAAACACCAGAAGTGTCTTCATGTCTACACCTGCAGGTGATAAACATCAATGAGTAACTGATTGATCAGAGCCTGATGGTTCTTTAACTGATCGTCCAGCAGCTTCCTGCTTCAGGTGAGACACACCTGCAGCAAAACCACGAGCAGACCCAAGGAATCCCATCAACAGATGTGCTGATGTTTGTAGAGGCTGTGGAGCAGATGACCAGCTCAGACCCAAACACAAACAGATGTTTCGTATGTTCTCCTCCTCTTCTGCACCTCACGTCAGCAGGAAGGAGCACAGTCTCCGGCACCCTTTGGAATCAGCAGGAACGAACATTAGTGGACCAAGAAGGCTGCAAGAACGGTCCCTGAAGAGCACAGTGCTGCAGAATCCAGCAGAAATCCTTTGACCAATCAGGCATTCTGTGGCCGCAGCACCTGTCCATGGACTCGGTTCTGGACCACACCGATAAAACACGGAGTGTAAACCTGAAGGTTGACCAGACGAGTCCTCCACGCAGAATGAGGTTCCAGCAGCAGCTCTGATTCATGTCCAGCTGAGGGACAATCAGAACGTTCCTCCTGCTTCTGGGTCACAGTCCAGCGGCACCCCAGGTGCATTTGAGCCGGACTCATTTAAAGTCCAGACTTTCAGGACCTCCTGCTAGTTTTTGAAGTGCCTTCTCTTCAACTCTTCCTGGAATGTGATCAGAACATTCAGACCCCAGCTGTGGTCCTGGAGGAACACTCGGTGCTGACAGAAACCAGTTAGAGGACACTTCAAATGATTTTTTGTTGTTTCTTTACCAGGAAAGTTTTGAATGTGACCAAAACTTTCCAGGTGCCACAAAAACGGGTCTGAGTGGACTGAAGTCAGGACTGAAAGAATTCACTTTGAACATCAGGAATGAACCGTCAGCACCGAGCCGCTCGTCTCATCAGGGTTCTGATGGGCTCCACTTGTCTGGTTCTGGTCCAGTCCTGCTGGTCCCAAGAGTCCATCTGGACCTCAGAGGAGCATGAAGAGCTGCTGAATCTGTCCACAGCTCAGGCTGTTTGAGAACCAAAGATGTTCAGAACCAGGGGTGGCCGGCCCATAGGGGGCACTAGGGCGCCGCCCCACTGGAACTTCTGGAGCTAGTCACCATTTTACATTGAAGACTTATGAAAGAAAAAAAATACATATATATATATATATATATTTTGAAATATATGCATATTTGTTTTTAGTTGTGGGATAAATATTTTATGAGTAATGATGAGTTATATTATTTGTTTCAAAAAACGTTTTCTGATTGGTGACATATTTCCGGTCCTGGGGCGCATGAATCTTATCCATAGACTCTCGTTATAAATGGCACATGCACAGTTATTCCGCGACATTACAAACCAATGGGAAGATTCTGGGCGCAGATTTCTGTGCCCTGGACACGTCCAATGTGAGCTGTACCTACCGATCATGTGCTTTCAGTCTTTTTTTTTTTGTCTGGGAAATGAGCCGTGCGGTCAGTGACTCAAGCAGTCTGGCTGCAGGTAGGTTTTAAATCATTGAAAGCCTTTATCTAATGTCTATTTGCCATTTCTGACTGATATACCTCTCAACTTTTAGAAGTCTCTGTTTGTGAAAAAGCCTTCAGCTGACTGTTTATTCTAAAAGTGGCAACTGGTGAGTTTGTTTCTGGAGCTAGCATGCTAATGCTAGTCTTTATCTAATGCTTATATTATTATATTACCATTCCTGACTGATATGCCTCTCAGCTTTTAGATGGCTCTGTTTGTGAAAAAAGCCTTCAGCTGACTGCAAGTGGGAACTGGTGAGTTTGTTTTTTTATTTGTTTGTTTGTGGAGTTAGGATGCTAGTGCTAGCCTCCAGGTTATTGTATTGGACTCTGATGGCTACATTTATTTCAATTTGCTTATAAAAAATTATCAAACATTAATAATTTTATATACTAAATGTCACTGGTGGTGTTTTACTATTTCTTAACACTGTATTGATCTGGAGAATGAAAACAAAGCCTCTTGCAAGTAACTAGCTCCTATTAACATTGAAACATTTAAGGTACATTTATATGGTGAAATGCTATATATGCTAAGGTGCATTAGGACCTTTAAAATTAGGAATATTTAAGAGAACCGGTACTCAAAAAAAGAGCTTGATTCTATTTATATTATGAACTTGTATTACTATAATTTATATATAATTTATTTATTTATATATTTTTTGTTTGTTCTTTGTTGTTTTAGTGAGTCAAATTGGTTCTTCTCATCCTGAGCATTTAATTGTTCTGTTGACCTTGTGTTAATCTGCATTTGATAAATAAACAGATTTGAACTTGGAACTTTTTTTTTCATTTTTGAGAAATAGCCCCCCCCCCCCTTGTGGACATTTCACGGGCCGCCGCTGCTCTGCTACCATGGCAACAGCGCATCACTGATGATGGTTTTGTTCTGCAAACATGCATGCTTTTACCTAATGGTTACTAAACTGAGCTGTGTCAGCTGGTTCTGTGGGTCCATGTGGTTCTGGGTTCTGAATCAGAACCCAGAACCACATGGACCCACAGAACCAGCTGACACAGCTCAGTTTAGTAACCATTAGGTAAAAGCATGCATGTTTGCAGAACAAAACCATCATCAGTGATGCGCTGTTGCCATGGTAGCAGAGTGTGTCCCTGACGGTTTCATTCTGCACACGCGCACGCTCGTACGGATGGTTAGCAAACCTCGGTCAGTGTTTGTGGAGCTCATCGTTCAGTTTGTCCTCCTGCTTGGAGTTAACTCAGAGTTCACTGGACTTCCTGGATCCACAGGTGAGTTTCAGCACAAGTTTGAATCGGCTGTCCTACAGGTGTGTGTGTGTGTGTGTGTGTGTGTGTGTGTGTCAGTCACCCTCACCTGGGTTTGGATACACCGGTGTGCTCTCGAACAGAACTGTTGTGGCACCGTTACATAACGGGCCATACACCACATAGCTGTGACCCGTAATCCAGCCGATGTCAGCCACACAGCCGAACACGTCACCGTCCCGGTAATCAAACACATACTGCAAACAACAGCAACAAACAACAACAAACATTAACAACAACAACAACAAATCGCATTAACAACAACAACAACAACAACAACAAACAGCAACAACAAACAGCAACAAACAACAACAAACAGCATTAACAACAACAGGCACAGTAGCAGGAGTTGGAGCTGCTCTGTGGTGAGTTATTTACATGACTAAATGTTGTTGTTGTTGTTGTTGTTGTTGTTGTTGTTGTTGTTGTTGTTGTTGTTGTTGTTGTTGACTTAGAGCAACTTCACATGTTACACTTTAGGATCAAATGTTTGTCCCTGAAAGTTCTGGGACTGTTAGATGTGAAAAGGCTCTGATGTAAAAGGACGAGGGTCCAGAGCGTTGGCTCTGGGTGGTTTATCACCACCAACACCAGCAGAGGTCTTAGCTGCTGACTGACAGCTGTCAGGCAGATGTTGTGTAACGTTTCCAATTTGTCATTAGAATCAGCTTAACAAAGACACACAAGTCATTCAGAGGCTCCCTGGTTCCACTCATCGAGGACGATTAGAGCTCTGTGGTCTGCAGGGGTCAGAACCTCCCAGAGCTGGTGCAGAGCAGGAACATCAGAGAACCAGAGACCGGTGAATGGAGGACCACAGATCTCTGATCCGGGCTCCAGAGTCCACCTGCACTCCTCGAATCCAACAGAAAAGCTGCCGGAGCTCTATGATACCAGAACCAGCAGAACATCCCAGTTAGTTGTGTTTGGTCTAGCTACAGACGGGTCAGGGTGACCCGGGTCCACCACCCTCACCTCCTACAGGGGACACATCCGAAATGGACCAGGAAGCAAAGGACAAAGGCGGTTTGGTCTGATGACCACCATGCATCAGGATTATGTCCTTATTTGGGGACATCGTGTCCTCAGGTGCATTATGGGAAGAAGGTAGGATAGTAGGGGCAGGTGATGCTTTGGACAAAGTTCTGCTGGAGAACCTTCGGTTCTGCTCTTCATGAGGATGTTCCTTTTATCAGTAGACCCTACCTGAACATTACTGCCAACCAGCAACAGGTTGAGGAAAACAATAAACAAAAATAAACAATAACCATAAATATACAAACACAAACAAATCTGCCTGCACCTTTCAGTAAAGAAAGAAAACCTCACAAATGTCCTGAAACATCTCATAACTGACTAAAGTTAGAATTGATTAAAAATCCACTTAATAAAATTACTCATTAACTCATTCATGTTTTGATTCAACAGAACTATTTAAAACAAACAATTGGATAAAATTAGTATGAAAGGATGGAACCAGAACTTCATGATTTGTTGAACAACCTTAAAAATGATTGCTGCAGTCAGTGGTCTCTGTGACTCAAAGACTTCTGCACCTGTCCACAGGTGTTCTGGTCCCCTTTTCTTGAATACCTTTCCAAGCTGTCTCAGGTTTAAAGGGTTCCTTCTCCAGATGTTTCAGCTCCTTCCTCAGAGGTTCAACAGAATTTAGATCAGGGCTTAGAAGGACTCTTCAGAACAGTCCAATGTTTGGTTCTGAAATACCTGCTTAGTCATGGAGGAATTACTGTTGAATCATGGAGGAATAACTACTGACTCATGAAGGAACACCTGCTGACTCGTGGAGACATACCCACTGAGACATGGAGAAATACACTGCCTGGTCAAAAAAAGTTGCCACCAAAAAAAAAGTCACACACTAATATTTCGTTGGACCACCTTTAGCTTTGATTACATCATGCATTCAATGTGGCATTGTTTCGATAAGCTTCTGCAACGTCACAAGATCTATTTCCATCCAGTGTTGCATTACATTTTCACCAATATCTTGCATTGATGACTAGGCACTAGGCATGATGGGTGCATCACTTCACCTGCCTCTCTTCTTACCCTGATGCGCCCATCACTCTGGAACAGGATAAGTCTGGACTCATCAGACCACATGACCTTCTTCCATTGCTCCAGAGTCCAATCTTTATGCTCCCTAGCAAATTGAAGCCGTTTTTTCCAGTTAGCCTCACTGATTAGTGGTTTTCTTAAGGCTACACAGCTGTTCAGTCCCAATCCCTAGAGTCCCCTTCACATTGTGTGTGTGGAAATGCTCTTACTTTCACTATTAAACATAGCCCTGAGTGCTACAGTTGTTTTCTTCGATTTGATTTCTCCAAACATTTAAGTGATCGCTGATCACAATTATTCAGGATTTCTTCCCGGCCACATTTCTTCCTCGAAGACGATGGGTCCCCACTATCCTTCCAGTTTTTAATAATGTGTTGGACAGTTCTTAACCCAATTTTAGTTGTTTCTGCAATCTACTAAGATGTTTTCTCTGCTTGATGCCAATGATCTGACCCTTCTCAAACAGACTGACATCTTTTCCACGACCATGTGATGTGTTTTCCGACATGGTTGTTTAAGAAATGAGACGCAACTCATTGCACCAGTTGGGGTTAAATAACTTGTTGCCAGCTGAAAGATAATCGCCCATGCAATAATTATCCAATAGGAGGCTCGTACCTATTTGCTTAGTTAAATCCAGGGGGCGACTGTTTTTTTTTTGGCCAGGCAGTGTACCTGCTGAGTCGTGGGGGGATTACTGCTGAGTCATGGGGGCATTACTGCTGAGTCATGGAGGAATTACTACTGAGTCATGGAGGAATAACTACTGAGTCATGGAGGAATACCTGGCGAGTCACTGAGGAATAACTGCTGAGTCATAAAGGAATACTTGCTGAGTCATGGTGGAATACTTGCTGAGTCGTGGAGGAATACCTGGTGAGTCATAGAGGAGTAGAGCAGGTAACCAGCCTGAGTGTGGACAAGTCCTTTAGGTTTTCCTGTGCTTCCTGATGTATAGAGCAGAAAGAGAAGGTCCTCGCTGTCCAGAGACTCTGGGGGACAAACGGCAGACTCAGAGGACATCACCTGAGGGACAACCAGGAAGATGTGGTTTTAAAAGTACCAGTGAGTTATTAATCAGGACCAGGTGTGTTGGTTACATATGTTAAACATTTGTATTGTGTGATACTGAGCATGTGACCCACCTCCTCCAAAGGAATGTCCAGTTTTCCCATCACTGTAGGGTTTTCAGTTCTCTGAGAGACAAAGACATGTTGGACGGAAGGACAGTTTTTCACTGCAACGTCCACTGTGGCTTTGAGCTCAATGAGTCGGCCTCCTCTCACACCTTGATTACAGGTGATAACAGCTTTGCACTGAGCTGGAATAAAACACACGGAGGACAGTATGCTGGATCTTGTAGAAACGATATTAAAATGGGACGTGGAGTTCCTCAGGGCTTCAAACTCGGTTCTCTTATTTTTTTTGTTCCACTGGAATACCAATCACTCCCAGTATGAACAGTATGAACATTAAAATAGAAATACAGTGCAGTAAATGTAATAAAATAGCCATTCTTCTTCTTTTGGCTGTTCCTTCTTCAGGAGTCTCAACAGACAACAAGTCATCCTCCTCAAACTCACTGTGTCCTCTGTGTTGTCTTTTCTCACTCCAACTGCCTCCATCTCCTCTCTAGCTGCATCCATATGCATCCATATATCTCTTTT
>JBBPBX010010511.1:0-15489 GCA_038048925.1 Garcialebias charrua
GTAGGCATGTAACGAGATCTCGTTGTACGAGATCTCGCGATATTAAACTCCCGCGATATCTCTCGTTGAGAGGTAACGTTGTCTCGCGAGACGCTAATGCTAGCGCTAGCAGAGCCCCTAGCAAGTCAGCGTCACGGACAGCATGGCTTCGCCGGATGAAGTTGCTATAGAAGACGCCCCAACTACTGATGGAGGGTCCCGGTGCCGCAGACGCCTCTACATTGATGGAGGGTCCCGGCGCTGCCGACGCTGCCCCGAATGTAAAGACACGCGTGTAAACACCGGTGTGACCGGTGTTGCCAGATAGAGTCCCACCCACCCAAAGCAATCTCTACCCGCAAAAGTCAGAAGGAAAATCGCGGTGAACCGCCCAATCTGGCAACACTGGTGAGTGACGGCTGCAGAGTCAGTGCTGATGCGGATATTTATGTTCAATTTTTGGAAAGTCCTGCGTGAATATCTATTTTTTTAAACAAAGTTGAACGTTCTAAGGTCTAAGGAGATTCAATCAGTAAAATGAAGACATCAGTTGGGTTTGTAATACATGTTAAAACAGAATAAAAGCCTTTTTGCGGCATAAAACCGATCTTTGAAGTTTTCTTGAACTAATATTAAAATCTCGTCTCGTTCTCGCGAGATTGTGATTTGTCTCGTCTCGTCTCGTGAGTTTTGTGTATCGTTACACCCCTACTCGCGACAAATTCATTCGTTTCCTCATTTTTTCAGTCATGGAGTCAGTGGAGGAGGAAGCGATCACTTGACTTTTGGCAAAAAAAACTAAAGAAAAGTCCAGATCAGGGATGAAGAAGAGGAATTTAATACATTTGTGTCTCATACAAAACAGTCTGGCGCCGGGCAGTTTATTGTGAGACAACGCGCCTCACGTATGCGGTCGTAAAATTTGAGCTTTGCGCGTACTGTACATGGTACGCTTGTGCCTCTGCGTACGTACAGCGTAGTGCGGCGTACGGCCGAACGCAAAGCTATGAGGGGGTCTTAAGCTACAAACTAAGCACTAATAATGTAAAACAGTTAGTTGTGTTTGTTCCATGGATGGGTAGGTGCACAGTCATACATGAGCAGAGTGAACATGAGAAGGCTCAGCACACAGCCCTGAGGGGAGCCTGTGCTGAGGGTTATAGTGGAGAAGAAGTCCTTGATCCTCACCGACTGTGGTCTGTTGGTTAAGAATCTAGGACCCAGTTGCAATTGGAGGAGCTTAGTCCTAGTGTGAATAGTTTGTCCATCAGGGTTTGGGGGATCATGGTGTTGAAGACAGACATGAAGTCTACAAAGAGCACACGGATGTAGGAGTCCTTCTGCTCCAGGTGGGTGAGAGCAGTGTGGACCACAGAGGAGATGGTGTCCTCTGCTAATCGATTCTTGTGCTATGCATACTGGTGCAAGTCCTCGCTGATGTCGATGTTAGATTTGTTGTGGGCCATGATGACCAGTCTTTCAAAGCATTTAGCAACTATTGGGTTGAGGGCTACTGGCAGGTAGTCATTCAAACCAGTCACTGCAGAGCTCTTAGGAACTGCAGGGATGGTGGTCTTCAGGCTGGTTGGAAATGTTACCAGGGTGAGGAAGGAGTTAAAGATGTCTGCCATCACCTCACAGAGCTGATCAGCACAGTCTCTCAGCACCTTCCTGGGGATGTTGTCTGGGCCAGTTGCTTTGTGAGGATTAATCCTCTTGAAGGTCCTCCTTACTTCTGCTGAGGTCATGCTGAGGAACTCCTCTTCTGGTGGTGAGGTGAGTCTGGTACTGCTGTATCCAGAGTCTAATCAGCAGCATGAGATCAGCAGCATGGATAATCAGCAGCACAGAGTGTTTTTTCTTTTCTTTTCTTTTTCCTTACAGTGATTTTCCTGGTTAGGGATTTATTAATCTAACAGCTTCAGGGTAGAAACTGTTCCTCAGTCTTGTGCTTCTACATTTAATACATTTGTACTCAACCTCATTTCAGACAGAAGTAGGTAGTCCTTGACTTACGAACGAGTTCCGTTCCTACGGCCGTTCGTATGTCGAAAATCACCGTAATTCGGAAACACACGAGCCACTTATACACGTACATGTACGGTACTGTACAGTTACCAAGCACTTCACCTATCCTAACACAGTAGGCTACCCTACATAATTAACAAAAAACACATACAGTACATTTGGAGCCATAATGAAGGGAAAAATAGTTAGCATGTCTATTAGCATGTTAGCTCGTTGCACGTCCGAGCTCTGCAGCTTCCAGCTGCTTCACGTGGTCCAAACTGTTTGCAACTGCATATTAGCTCCATACATTTGGAGCCATAATGAAGGGAAAAAGAGTTAATAACTTACTGGGAGCTGGTGAAGCCATTTCTCCGCGTTAACATGTTAGCTCCCGGCTGCAGCAGGCCACCCGTCGGCTCTGTCTCCCCGGTGGGGCTGGCGTTAGCATGTTAGCTCCGGGTGCCACCAACATCCAGGCCGCCAAGCCGTTCATCCGCCTGAGACATCCACAGACTTCACTGACTGTTTCCAGCTCATTTATCCGAGCGAAGCAATCTCTGATTGGATAGACGGTCTGTCCAAAGCCGGCTGTCGAAGCTGGAGGTAACCGAAGCTGGTGGGCACTGCCGAAAACTGACAGACACTGCCGAAAACTGGCAGAAACTGTCGAAAACTGCCGGAAACTGCGTAAATCGGCTTAATAATAATAATAATAATAATAAAACCTTATTTATAATGCCATTTAAAACAACCGCAGCTGCAACAAAGTGCTGTACACATGAAATCAAGAACATTTAAACACATAAACTTTTTTAATTTTATGTTTTTATTAATATGATGCGTTCGTAACATCGGATTGCTGTAAGTCGAGGACTACCTGTATTGTACAGGTTGTTGCTCATCAAGCCACTTTATTTTCAAGTTTGTTCAGATTATGTTTTTGTTTGTTTTGTGTGCAACAAATGCAGAAAAGCCTGTAAACCTTATTGAATAAAGTGATAAGTGAATCTGAAATTGTTTTTCTGCAGATTATGTTTTATTATTTTTCTGGAAAAGAAAAAGCTGATTTGCCGATTGCACATTGCACTCTTGTTTTTTTGTGTTTCCTTATTATTATTTACGTAATTTGATTTGTATCTTTACTACTTTGTACTTTTTGAGTTGTGCATAACTGGTTATACAAAACGAGCACAGTCATCGTGGGATGTCCCTCTGCTTACAAAAAAAAGAGAAAATCTATACAGTAATTTGATACTTTACTGAGGAAAATGAATAAAAACAATCTGATCATTAGTTACATCCAACGGGGGTCACTGGTGCCCATCCGGCAGTCACTGTGCAAGAGGTGGGGAACACCCTGGACAGGTCTCCAATCCATCACAGGGACTACAGTATTTTCTGGTGTATAGGTCGCATTGTTCAATTATCACCAAAGATTGGAAAAATCCCTAGATAGGTCACACTGGTGTATAGGTCGCACCTACGTTTAGCTCTGCTGCAAATGTCTGCCACAGGAGCGCACAGCAAGGCTTTTAAGAAGATTAACACTTAAAAACAATTATTTGTTTGATAAAAATTATAGCAAATATATGTCTGAGCTGAACTTTTCCTTAATAAATGAACGTAATTGTGAAATGAGCTGGATTTAAAAATTTGTTTCACCGAAAGTGATAACAAGCCATATATAGGTCGCACCGGTGTATAGGTCGCAGGCCTTGAAAAAAAAAAAAAAAAAAAGGTGCGACCTATACACCGAAAATACGGTAGTTACATCCAATTAAAAATAATAATAATTTCACTCATATCACCTAAAAAAACAATCAATACTGCAATTAATCTAATAAATTAAAAACTTAGGAGTTATAGGGCCTTTTTAACTTTTATAAATTACTTTCATTTGCCATAAAAAAATAAAAATTGTGCATAATATTGCAGTTTTCCTCACTTAAGTTAAGAATCTGAGCCTGTAATGCAGCATTGTGTATTTCAGTGAAAATAAAAGTGAATCTGAATGCTCTAAAACAGTCTGCTGCACATCATTACGTTGAAAATACTCACACATCTCAGACACTTCATTAAAAAAAGAAAGAGCTGTTCAGATCAAAGTCCATACGTCAGTTTTAACTGAGAGAAGAAGAAAGCTCTCAACAATGTTACGTTTATGCTTGCTGCAGCAATATTTACAGTCTATAAATCTTTTTAGAAATTGATTATTGATCAGAAAAAAGACATTAAAGCAGGTGAGGAATCCACTGATTCATAGGTGACTTTCCCAACGAATGTCCGACAGTCGATAAAGAATCACACAGCCGGCCAGGTTAAACAGCATGTCGAAGACTCGGCCTGCTTGGTTGAGCACAGTTTTGACGTGGAACTCGCCTTGCACAGCAGAGCAGTATTGCTGTCATGGATCCCAGACCTTCCACTATCAATATCAGACACATTATTGCTAATGGGAGAGTCAGGGGGTGGAGGGGGAGAGAGACACAGAGACTGTAGAGGGACGGGATCTCTATTGATTAACTGGAAATGGTCCTCCACTCCACCCGCTCCTGTTCAGACATATGGGGTAATAAGGAGCACTCTTCTCCTCTACCCCTCCTCTCTTCTCTTCTCCCTGCACCCCGGACAAGAGAGCCTTTTAATCAGCCCCCGGGGGAATACATGGATGTGATATGGGAGAGAAAGGAGGCGCAGAAAGAGAGGGGGAGAGGAGACAAGAGGAGTCCATTAGTGAAGCAGACACAATAGCTACAGGAACAAACCTGACACAGGAAGGTTTAAAATACCTGAAAATACAAATGTGCAGCCTGCACTGAAATGAGTTAAAGCTTTAGCTCCTACAGGTTTGCTTAATACTGTGTGCACGAAGCCATTTTCACTCTGTTTATGCTTTCTGTTTTCTTTTCCAGGGAGAGGGATGCCAATCTCAGCGAGCCAGACAAACTTTATCAAAGCAGCCATCACAGACGCTGACATCAAATCCACAACTGCTGTTTCATGCTGAAAAGATGTGGAGAGAAAAGAAAGAAAAACTGTCAACGCCTCATTCCTGTTGCTGGCCTCTCAGCCTGTGTGGACTAATAAGAAATGATGAGAGAAATGGAAATGAGAACATGAGGATTTAGATTCTGCGTAAACGTTGTAAACAGCTTTGAATAAAGTGCTACAACTAGTCTATATTCAGATAAATCGACAAAATATTGAAATATCCATAGAAGTTTCTACAGAGAAGGAAAAACTAGAAAGGGTTTGAATGAGACAAAACTTTGACAACAGCGCCATCTGGTGGTAAAATACATTTTAACACGTTTTGGAGCAAACCATTAGCTTCGTCAAAGCCTGGAAGCATTGTAATAATTTTATCATCTGTAATATTGATTCAAATTTTTCATTAAGATATGAACACATTATTTTTGGCTTTCACGAAAAGAATATTAATGTTTTTAAAAAAACTAGCAATTAATTTAATTATAATATTTGGCAAATACCATTTTCACAAATGTAAATTTTCATAATCTTCGCCTTTTTTTTCCAGGTTTAATTAAAGAAATAGAATTATATTTATATACCATTTCTAAGAGTAACAACAAAAAAAGCTATAAACACGTTTGAATGCTATAGCTCCTTGAATATATTTAATGTATAATTATTATTATTATTTTTTTTATTTATGTATTCATTGTAGAAACCTGGCACCCCCCTGGCATAGTTAAATTTTTTTCTGTGTCCCTTGTTCTTTTTGTTCACATTCTTATAATTGTAACTGTATCTGTATTGAAATAAAAAATAAAAATTAAAAAAAGCTTTGCTTCGTCAAAGCCAACATGTTGAAAATATAATAATATATATATATATATAATAATTGGGACTCGTATGAGTGACAGCAGTCCCATAATACTACCAATAGTAGATTTATTACTCCAAAAGAGAGAAAAGCAGAACCGCCGCTAACTGGAGCATTTCTTGCTAGTCTCCTGCAGTCGAGCTTAAAAAGATCTGTTCATTCCATCAGTGATAAAAACCGTAACTGCGCTGAAAAGGGGAAGAAACAAAAACTTGGACAGAGCAGAGCATTTTTCATTAATACGAGTCAATTTGCAGGGAGTGACGCGGCTGTAAAATGTTTTCCATGTGCGCCCACTGCGGGGCGCCACGGAGTCTGCCAGAAGCTCTTCCTTCTGATTGGCTGTTGGGAGTCACTCCAGGAAAGGCTGTACACCAATAGGCGATCAGGATACTGGCTTCTTGATTTGATTGGTCTAAAGCAGACGTCAATCAAGAAGAGAGTGAGCTAGAAAGCAGAGAGCGGCCAGTCGTTTGTTTTGCTCTCTGGAGGATGGAGCTCCGCTGTAGAGCCATACACACACGTTCACCACACTGCGAAGTTCATGCATTTATATTAGAAGAAGTAAAAATACTAAAGTTAAATATTTTATATGCGATTAACGGAAATCAAAATTTGTAAATTATCATGCAATTGTTTAGAGTTTATTTAAATCTAAAATATACATCATCACTCAAATAGATTAAATTTATAAAATAAATAAATAAATAAAAGAATATATATTTTCCAATTAAAAAAATACTACACTCGTTTTTTTTATTACCATTAATTCAGAGGGGAGAAAACATTTTCATAAATTATTTAGTTTTTCCTTATGGAATAATTTCACATTTTTGACTGTAAATGTTTTTAATTATAATTTTTCAGAAAACTTTATTATAAAAATCCACAGATTACTCATAGTTACAATTATGTATATTTATAACTGGAATAAATCTGAACTCAAATATACTATAAAAAATAAAAGCAAACAAAAAAATAAACTACAGTACAGTTTATTCCAAGTTTGCAATCTGAAGGACCGGAGTGCGCATGCGTACACTTCCACTACGCGTCACGTCCATCTCCACCAATCAGCTGTGACCAGATTGCCACGCTGGTGTGATTTAAGAGCTGCAGCTCAATAAATCTGTCCGAAGTTAACAAAGTTGATGTAAATGTGTTTCACGTTGTTATGAAAATACTTATGGATTAATCAAACGGACATGCGCACTTCAATCAACTGGACTCGATCTTTTTAAACTCGATTCGGAGCGATGATTTCGGATTTTGTAACGTTTTCACGAGACGATCGTCGCTGTCAGGATTATTTTAATTAGATTTTTTTTTTTATCTGACCCTATGCCGCGTAAAATGATATCGGACTATGTTACAAATAATCTTTTCACCAATTAATGACTGAAACTTTTAGTTCCAGTAAAAGAAACAGATAAATTGGATATATTATTTATTTATTTTTATTCAGCCTTTATTTACAGTATAAAGGTTTTGGAATCACATTTGCTTGATTTGGATCTGTTGACTGGCATGCGAGCTGGCAGCATATGTTTTGAAATGTTCGTGTTGAACCACTAAAAATGTTTTTAATTGGATTAAAATTTACTTTTTATGCTGTAGTGTAATCGTTCATAAAGGGTGTCTACAGGTCATACTGTATTATGATTGCTTTAAGTCATAGTAGCCTATATGGCTTTTCTTTTCAAGTTACACATCAAAGTAAAGTAAAGCCATACATATTTTTATTTTTATTTTATTTTATTTTGACTCGTTTATTGCTGCAGAAGTCCATTAGTATAAAACTTAAAGGAGCAGTTTAAAACTTTTCAGATCAATGCAACAAATTGTTTCAACTTATCCTGTCAGGTAATTTATGACTTAAAATATAGAACGTCACTTGGTTTCTGAAGACTGATGAGTTAGTTGCAAAACTACAAGGATCTTTGTCCATTTTGTGCGTCTTTCTGTGACGAAACAGAAAATTAGTCTCGCAGTTACCACTGTTAGACAGCAGGGGTCGCAGTTGATCGCTAACCCAAATGTCAGGGGGAAAAGAAGCTTTAAAAATAACATGTCCATCGCGATAAACGCACAGAAATGACAAGAGTTTTATTAAAGCCGAGATAAGTTGTTTGATACAACTCTTTATTATAAATATAATAATAAAATAAAAAAAAAGGTGCTGCATTTTGGAGCCTTGATTTTGTCACTTTGTTGAGCGCTTGAATCAAGCTGAGTTTGAGTTATTGGTAATTTTAGATTTACTTAGGTGTACATTAAAATGTAACTCCTCAACTTAAAAACCTCTAGCACTGATCAATAAAACAAGGGCTATCATTATTATTGTTGTTTTTGATATTATTATTCATATACTATAATAATATATCAAAGGTCATGCTCAATAATTCAGGTATAATCATGTATCAAAAGGACCTGACTTAACTTTGTTGGATAGTATAAATAATAATAATAGAAGTAGTAATAGTATTAGAAGCAGTAATTGTAGTAGTAGTAGTAGTAGTAGTAGTAGTAGTAGTAGTAGTAGTAGTAGTAGTAGTAGTAGTTGTAGTTGTTGTTGTAATAGTATTAGTAGAAGTAGTAATAGTAGTACTTGTAGTATTGTAGTAATAGTAGTAGTAGTAGTAATAGTATTAGTAGAAGTAGTAATTGTAGTGGTAATAATAGTATTAGTAGAAGCAGTACTTGTAGTAGTAGTTGTTGTTGTTATTGTAGTAAAAGTATTAGTAGAAGCAGTAATTTTAGAAGTACCATACCATTTTATTTATAGAGCACTTAAAACAGCGACAAGGCCAACCTGAGTGCTGTAAACAAACAAACAACAGGCAACACATAAAGCAACATACAAAATGAAGTAAAAAACTGAATACAGTATAGATATAAAATCATCGGGGGCGAGACTGTTCAGCGAATTGAATAGATACAGGAGAATTTTGAACTGGATTTGAAGATGATGCAGTAGTAGTAGTAGTAGTAGTAGTAGTAGTAGTAGTAGTAGTAGTAGTATTTGTTGTTGTAATAGTATTAGTAGAAGTAGTAATAGTAGTAATTGAAGTAGTAGTTTATAGTAATAGTACCGTAGTGGTAGTAGTAGTAGTAATAGTATTAGTATACGTGGTAATTGTAGTGAGTAGTAGAAATAATAACTGTAGTAGTAGCAATTGTAGTAGTAGCTGTAATTATAGTTGTAAGAGTAGTTTTAGTAATAGTATGTGGTAGTATAGTAATATTAGTAAAAGTAAAAACTAGCAATTGTAGTAGTAGATGTAATTATAGTGTAGTAGTTTTTGTTGTAATAGTACAGTATTAGTAGAAGTAATTTTAGTAGTAGTAGTACAGTAATAGTATTAGTAATAATTGTAGTAGCAGCTGTAATAGTAGTTGTAATAGTAGTTGTAGTAATAGTATTGGTAGAAGTAGTAGTAGTAGTAGTAGCAGTAGTAGTAGTAGCCGTAGTAGTAGTGTTGGTAGCTGTAGTTTGATTGTACTTTGATTGTAGTTTCATTGTAGTAGAAGCAAAAGAGCCTACTCCACTCCTGTTTCCTGGAATAGCCTATCTTACAAAAAGATCTGAAGCTCTGACCTCTCAAGTCTCTTCAAACATCTGTTAAGTTCCTGGCAAAAACCAACACAGACATGTTCCTGTTTTTAGTTTTCTACACCGCATTACAACCTAGCTGTTTCTATTTCGTTTTTTAAATACCATTTTCTGTTATTTGTTCTTCTCAATTTGTATGCTTTGTCTTATGATTGTCTATTGTTGCAGACTGTTGTCATCACTCGTTGTTCAATGCAGGTTTCTCCTGTAAATGAGTCCCTGAGGCTCAGTGAGATTAACCTCTATAAATAAAGTTTCAATGAATAAATTGTTGTAATAGTGTTTGTGGTAATAGTATTATAAGCTGCACATGTAATTGTATTAGTAGTGGTAGTAGTAAAAATAGCAGGGGTAATAGTTGAGGTGATTGAATTGTTTTATTTAACCTACCACATCTGTGAATTTCTGAAGTGTCTTAAAATATTTAAAATGCACAAACACAGTTTACAGTATTGGCTGTTAATAAGTCAAGGCTGTGTAATCACTCTGCTGACACGAGCTAGGCCTTGGATAAAATGGTGAAAACTACTGTTAGTGTGCAGCCAGCCCTGAATGTAATATCAACACTATTCTTGCTGACTTGACGTGAATGCAAAACCATCAGTTTTCACCTTTATCATCTGTTTGTCATTGGCAGTTGTTGTGGTTTAAAATTGGAGTGATTAAAACAAACATGTTGTTTTTTTATTGATCCGATAGAGGTTAAATCTGCCGAATACAGAAAGCACCAAAACTTTGACGGGTTGCACACTCAGATCAACAAAACCAATGCAATCGTTGACTGAGTAAAGCTGTTTTTATGAATGAAAAAGGATAATAATAGATCATCTTGATTAACATAACCACAAGCGAAACACCATTTTGAATCATGGAATGGTTATGTAACAAAGATCATGTTGTTGCTCCATTCTCATGATTATCATTCAACAGAAATGTTGACAAATTTATGTTTTTCCATGTTTGCTCATTAAGTGTGTTGATTCAAAGATCACGTAAACTACATGCAGGGTTAAAATTCAATTTCACATTACTGTATAATAATACTTTAAGAATGAATGAAAAGTTTATTTAAAAATGACAATATGAAAAGAAGCGCAGAGTTTCTGTCAAGGATAAACACACTCTCTGCCTAAATGAGCTGCTTATCCTTATCATTTTCAATAAAATAGACAAAAATAAATAAACATTTTGTCAATTGTTTGAAAGTGTTTACCTTTACACCTTGTTGTTGCTGGACAGGTCAGCAACACAAACCAAAGGTACATTGAGTAAAAACGTGTTTCTCCCTTATTTATTTAGAATAATTGAAAACCTAAATTTAAAGCCAGTTTAATATTTTTGTTATCGTGTGTACTTTTTGAGTACTTATACTTGTTTGTTCTGACTAAAAATACTGTTGGTTTGGAGGCTGGGCCGGTGTTGTGCCGAAAAAAGCACCCCTGGCGTGAACAGTGCCCCTCCTGAAGAAAGGAGCTTTTCAAGACAGTCCAAAAGTGGCAAACGGGCTTGTATTTGTTCACTGAAAACAAATGTATCTAGTAGATTCATGTGGTCTAAACAGTGGGTTTTTTTTTCGTTGCAAGCCAGACTGTCAAGATTAGATTTTTTTTTTAAAGATGCTTAAAATCATAAATATTATTGGTTGAGCGTGAATTGTATTGGTAAAATGAAGAAGTGAATTTCAGGGTTTCTTGGTCCGAAAGGCAAAGGGGTAAGCATCTCGGCACCCTTAGTTTGCCCTATAAATAAATAAAATAAAAACATTCGTATGTTAATGGAGTCATAATTAAACAGTTTTAGCTCAGATAACTGAAAAGTAAGACTCAATTGTCACTTTTGATTTTTAAACTATTTATTGACGAATAAACTGTATTGCAAGATGCTTGTTATAGCATGGATGCTTTTTTCGCCACAACACCGGCTCCTGCTGTTGGAATGGGCAACTTTCCCTTGCTCTGATTGGTCAGAATTTATAGACAGCCACACTGACCAATCAGATTGGGTTTTAGTAAACCCTTTCGTCCAATAAGCGCAAGTTATACTGAGTCTGAAAAGAGTTGCAACACTTTACTGTCGCAAGGGTTGAGCTATTTATATCTTTCATTTTCAGTTTAATTTTCATGTCCTGAAAGAGTGTGATAGCTAGGCTACGTCGACGAGTGACGAGTTCACTTTAAGGTATTAAAGAGCAAAGTGTTTGCTATGTTTATCCGTCGAGGTTTCCGTTAGCCGGTAAATAATGCTGCTAGCTTAGAGCTAACGCAGACGATTTTTTTTTTTTACCGGTCCGGGCAGGCAGAGCTCTTTGTCTGACAGGGGAAGGCGTGCTCTTTTGTTAGCTTTTCCTTTTGTCCTGTCGGGGAGAGGAAACTGTTGGGTCAGGATTTTACTGCCAACTTCAAAGCTGGAAGCATTTAGAAAATGCAGATCGCGAAAAAGTACTTTTCAGACAGCTTGATTCAATTGACGATCCTACTTAGTTTGGTTGGGGTTCGAGTAGACATCGACAGCTACTTAACCGGCTACTATTCGCCTCTGGCAGAGATCAACTTGGGTCCTAGTTCAGCCTACATCCAGACACCTTTCCACGTTCACAGGGACACCCTCGACGGAACCGGCGTGCATCCGAAATGTCCTGAGTTGGACTATTTCTTTGCGAGCCGTCGCCTGCTGGATGAAGTGAGGAGCCTCGGTTCCCCGCGGTTCCCCACGCAGCTCAACGCGTGGCTGGTGCACCAGGTGTCTGCCACTGACAAGGCTGAGCATGGGCCTTCGACCAGCGGGAACAACGACTCCAGCCTGGTCTTAGAAGGCCCTGGATATGAAGCAGGAGATGGCAGGGAGCACCTGCCTGTCCAAGGCCAAGAAGTGGACCAGACGAGTCCTGAACTGGGACAGGGGCCTTGTGGTGCTGGAGCTTTTCTGTTTCCTCAAGAGGCAAGTGTTGTAACTTACTATACACCCCCCAAAACCCAAATAAAATAAAAACACATTTAGTTTCTGTCTTAGCTACAGCATAATTGAAGAAGGCTGACTAAGGTGGAGTTCAATGTTTTGCCATGACATGTTTAGTTCCAACTAGCACGTGTTGTACAAGGAAGAATGTCCTCCCAGTTTGTGCAGTAATGCTATTTTGTTTCCCAGTGAACCAGGAAACAAAATAACAACACAAGCTGTTGGTTTAAGACAGAAAGCACATCACTCTGTCACACCATCATAAATATGGAAAAGTAAAGTACAGAACTTGTTTAGTTTTTGTTTAAGACATTGGTTTATCAACATATGTGACCTTTTGATAACTAGTTGACTTGAGCTATTTATCAGAATACGTAATCAGTTACCATGACAGTCAAGTATCACAAGCTTTCAGCAAACTTTGCTGCAGCTGTCAGCCTTGACAATATGTCAAAATTATTGACAAAAAAACTTGCAAGTCGTGTTCTGTGACACCAAATATGTGAAACTATCAGTCATGCTTCATATCTAAGATGTCTGTAGTTTTAAAGATGGGGTCCCAACCTTTTGTGTCTTGTTTTTCCAGCTCAGAGTAGAAACAGCAGCTGGTTATATATGTCCTAGCAACAGTTGACGTTTCCAATTGCGCAACTGTATCACCTTTCTTTCAGCCACCAGCTGTGGGCCTTGGAGGTGAAGAAATGAGCTTGGATCCACACCCTGTTTACTTACAAAAGCAGTGGTCCACACATGAACAGAGTGTCTGATGATTTTGTTAGTTTTGTGGTTGAAGTTTGCTGGTAAAGCAGAATTCCTCATCCTTTCTCAACCCGACTTTTGACTAGGTGTTAAATTTATCTGTGGCTCATATTGCCTGGGGTGTGTCAGGGCATCTCTGATCTGATTGTTGCAACAGGTACCGTAATTAAAACACAATTTGTCTATGTCATAAACAGAATTTCATAACACAAAAACCTGTTTTACTTCATTATCTGGAATGACTAATGCCTGGAACCCACCGGACCCCTGTCGGGCGGCTGATGCGGCCGGTTTACATTCAACGTCTATGTGGAGACGAGTCGAGGCACGGCGAACCGTGAAGCGGCGCGTTTTGAGTGATTGAAGCGGCGCGCCGGCACACGGCAGTTCCTTTCCACGCACGCGCGCGTCCAAAGCAACCTACGCGTCGAGCCGCCAACGTCATAAAATTCGATCTCTGGTGGCTCGACGCGTCCAGCAAACAGTCGGGAGAGCCTCTGCTATGTGATTACACAACGACAACGGGACTTTTTTTGGACTTTTTAAACTTACCCGATCGAGCCTCCATGAATTGGAACCAAACTCCGGTAAGAAACTTGGCATTTTAAACAGTTGCTCCTGTCCACTCCAGCGTTTGATCACCCCAAACATAAAAAAAACGTTTTAATCTCACCAAAGACTGTGTCGGAGCTGCAGTAACACAACTGACCCGGAAAACGAGCTAGACCCCCTCCCCTCTGCCACCCCCTAGTGCGCGTCATCAGACGCGTCCCAGTGGGTACCTGCGGCATCAGTGACAAGCAGCCAAAAGGGGGCGGCAGGAGCGTTCTGACAAGTTTGGTGGGGACCAGGCATAAGTTGAGATCAATGAACTAGAACTGCAATAACCTTTTTGAGGATTTAGGGTGGCAGCTAATAAGACATTTATTTTCTCATATCTTCTGCACTATATTCTGACTGCCGTGACCCCAAATCTCATTCCAACCTCCCCATTTGCCAGGTGGATGAGGTCAAAGAAGAGGAGGAGGCTGTTCCCATCACCCAGCTGGCTCACAGTTCCACACTGGAACAAGAGGTATGAGTCAGAACCGTTATTCCTTAAACGTCATTGTAAATAATAATACTACAAATAATTGGCTGCAGGTTAGTACCAAGACTGTGTATGAATAAAACGTCCTAGAAAGGCTGAATTTCACTGAACACGCATCTTGACTTTGCCTCTGTTTCACTTCAGGCCACACCCTACATACTGTATTTTGCCTACCCTGCTGTACCTGTAACTTTCTCTCAGACCAACCCATGTTTTGCTTTGGTAGCTATTATAGCCTTTAATATCACTAATGCTCTAGTCTAGACATACTACACTATAATCATAATATGAAATGTTATCTCACCACTAGATTTTCATCTGATCAGTGTCTTGTTTCTGGCTTAAATGAGTTACATGTATGTTGGTGTAGCTATGTGAGCTAGAATATTTTTTTGGAGGATAAATAATTATCTATGATGTCCCTTTTGCTTTATTGGTTTACTATTCACAATATAGTGATAGTTACTTAAACAGTGGACAAAGATGGGTGCATTAGGTCACAGTATGGGTATAGTGCATATGTTAAAGGTCCACCGACATAATTTGTTTACTATTCATAAAATTGCTCAAAATATATATATTTTATCATTTAAATATGTTCCTTTATGCAAACAAAATGATAAATCACTTTAATTTTGCTTTAAAAGTGATTTTGAACTTCAAGCCGTGTTTAATCATGGGAAATCTGATTACACCCGAACGCACCATCTGTGATGTCACACCGGGCAGAGCTCTGGGCTTGTCACAGTGTGCAGGTATGAGCAGCTCCACATGAAGGTAAGTCTGATACAGCATCAGACCTAAATTAGATCCTTGTTTCTTGTTCCATCACCCAAACTATTTTCTGCTTCCCAAAATGAAGACAAATAGCTCAAATCTTCACATAGATTGCTAAATTTGTCGGGTTTTAAATGGTCCGCTATTAAAGAGACCAGAGCCCTCTGCCCAGTGTTACGTCACAGATGGTGCGTTCGTGTGTAATTGGATTTCCCATGATTAAACACGGCTTGAAGTTCAAAATCACTTTTAAAGCAAAATTAAAGTGATTTAGCATTTTGTTTGCAAAAATGAACATATTTAAATGATAAAAGATATATATTTTGAGCAATTTTATGAAAATTAAAAAATCATGTCAGTGGGGCTTTAATGCTGAATACAGTGTACATATGTTTTGTAGCAACATTTGCTGCAATTTAAATGTCTGCTTTAAATGCTTATCTTAGCACACACACACAC
>JBBPBX010010511.1:15647-45170 GCA_038048925.1 Garcialebias charrua
TTATTATTATTATTATTTATTAAAACAGCGACAAGGCCAACCAAAGTGCTGTACAAACAGGCAACAAATAGGCAACATACAAAATGAAGTACAAAAAATAGAAAAAAATCATTGCAGATAATAAATATAACCGCCCAAACACAGATCATCTGGTGTTGAAAGCAACAGAAGAGTAATGGGTCTTTAAACGGGATTTGAAAACCGAGAGGGAGGGGGCCTGTCTGACGAGCAGAGGTAACTCGTTCCAAAGTCTTGGGCCTGCTACAGAGAAGGCCCTGTCACCTCTGTGTTTAAGACGAGTTCCTGGAACTGTGAGAAGTAACTGGTCCGCTGACCTCAGAGAACGTGGTGGGACATACGGCTGTAGCAAATCAGAGAGATGGGGGGGGCGAGACTGTTCAGCGATTTGTAGACATACAGGAGAATTTTGAACTGGATTCGAAGATGAACCGGTAGCCAGTGCAGGGAGGCCAAGACTGGTGTAATGTGCTCTCTTTTGTCTGTACTGGTTAAAAATCGGGCTGCTGTGTTCTGGACCAGTTGTAATTGTGCAATGGTGGTCTGACTGACACCATACAGGAGTGAATTGCAGTAATCAAGCATAGATGTAATGAATGCATGTACTGTATTACTGTCTCCAGGTTATTTTTTGATAATACAACAGGACTTAACGATCATATTTACACGACTGTTGAGTTTCATGGAAGGATCCTTTATCACTCCCAGATTTGCGACTTTTCGTTTTTCAGACAGGGCTAGAGCAGAAAGGTCGATGCAGTGGTTTGTGATCGTGTCGTTGGGAGGGAACAACATGGCTTCAGACTTCTTTTCATTGAAACTTAAGAAATTTAAAGCCATCCAGTCCCTGATGTCAGCCAGGCAGTCGAGCAGAGGTTGAATAGAGCATGTACCATTGTGTCTTAGTGGGAAGTAAATTTGACAGTCATCGGTGTAGAAGTGGAAAGGTATGTTGTGTTTCCGGAAAATAGCACCAAGTGGCAGCAGGTATAAGGAGAATAGGAGAGGACCCAGGATGGACCCCTGGTGAACACCCCCATTTAAGTGCCGCCACTGAAGAACTAAAATCTTTGATGGAAACACAAAAGGACCTGTCAGAGAGGTAGGATCTGAACCAATTTAGGGCTGAGCCTGTGATGCCCACCCACTGCTCCAACCTAGCAATGAGAATCTCATGGTCGATGATGTCAAAAGCAGATGTGAGGTCCAATAGGACAAGCAGCACAGAGTCACCAGTGTCTGTGGATAAAAAGATGTCATTAAAAACCTTCAGTAGGGCAGTTTCAGTGCTGTAGAGAGATTTGAAGCCAGATTGGAATACCTCAAGGACAGCGTGATCCTCCAGGAAGCACTTCAACTGGGACTCAACTATTTTCTCTAGAAGTTTAGAAACACATGGAAGTCTGGAGACAGGCCTGAAGTTAGATACCGGTACTACTGAGGGGTCAAGGTTTGGGTTTTTTCAGGAGAGGTTAAACAGCAGCATGTTTTAATGTTTTTGGCACCACACCAGGGGATAACTGCTATTCACAATAGCAAGAATGGAAGGACCTAGAGTAGGAAAAACCTCCTTTAGGAGCCGAGGGGGGACCACATCAAAGGGGGAACCAGATGGTTTCAAGCTGCACATGACCTGCTCTAGAGAAGACAGAGAGATTGGTTCAAAATGGTCAAATACAGCAACAGATTGAGTTGAGATGGATGCTTCATGAGTTGGAGGAGAAACGAGAGTCCGTGTGGTCGGAATTTTTTCTAAAAAGAAATGTAGGAAGTTCTCGCACAGCTCAGTCGAGGCTTCCAGAGAGGATGGTTCAGTGAGGTGGAGAACAGAGTTACATACCTTTTCATTAACAAAAGGAGAAGCAATGCATTTTCTGAAAGGCATCTTTGACAACAAAATCCATTTTTAATACTGTTTACTGTATTTTTTTGTCCTTTTTTTACAGTATCTGCTTGAAGGCAACCCTACATTATCTGGTCTAGAGCATCATTACACTCCTCCTGCTTCCACTGATGTTGACTGGAGCAATTTACTCTCTGTTACAGACCTGGATGTAAGTTCTGCACAGTAACACTTTTATCGGCATGTAAAATGACAGTTATGATGAACATGTTGAAAAACCCAAGTGTTGTTTTTGTAGAAAGGAGTTTTCAAAGCTATGAGTTAAGTACACCATGTAACATGCACTCTCTGTCTGTTGTGTAGGAACTGGATTCACTAGTTAATGAGCATCTATCAGAGCTGAGTGCAGACATCACCAGCGCCATCAGCCATGATGTTAGTTTGCATGATGCTACAGTAACCAGTACTGGGGCATTTGGAGTGGGGTCTGGAGTAGCTGAGTCCAGGATGGTCACCCAGCAGCGACGGCCACTCTTACGACTGGAATCCACAAACTCCACACGCTCCGATGTTTTACCAGGGGTGGCTGTCGGTCTTGCTGCACTCCCTTTTGCCTCAGTGTGTAATTTAACTGGAAATGTGACATCACAGAGTTTGCTGGGTGGCTGTCTGGATGAAGCCGTGTTTGACCAGATCAATCAACTAGGTCTGGAAGGCCTGGACACCATTGACAATCAGCTGATGAATTCTCTGGGCAGAGTTGACTCACAGGGCCATGAGGACCTGGACTCGGACTCAGGGCTTTCCCTGGAGAGCAGCTATGGAGGTCCAGCGTCTCCAGGTTAGTTCAGATCTCCGCACACTTGTAGAATAAACACCTGTTTTTTGTGAAACCAAGAAAATGTTTGTTATAAATATGATAAATAATTTACCCCGTATTCCTTCAGGCTCATCTGAGATATCATCATCTAGTTCGTACTGTGAGGATGAGGAAGGAGCCACGGGCTACAGCAGCGATGTGGATTCCTTACCCTCAAAAGGCATAATGGACCACACCACAGTGTGGCCACCTGTTGATCTAAGGGAGAATGTTTGGCATGACCATAGCTACTCTTCTCCCGCTTTCCTCAACAAGGCATCTTTAAAACTGCCCCAGAAAACAGAGGAGGCTTTCAGCGAGGATGATGATGATGATGATGGCTCACAGCTGGAAGAAGAGGAGCTGAGTCGTGATGAGCTGCGCGCCCGTGCCATGTACATCCCCTTCTCTGTCCGGCAGGTCGTCAACATGCCTGTGGAGGAGTTCATGGAGATTCTCGACTGTCATGGCCTCTCTCCTGAACAGGTGACTCTACTGAGGGACATCCGCCGGCGCGGGAAGAATAAACTGGCAGCACAAAACTGCCGCAAGCGCAAACTTGATGCCATCACAGGACTCCAGGAGGAGGTGGAGAGGCTGCAAGCTCAGAGAGACAGACTGCTGAGAGAGAAGCAGCTGACGGCTAAGACTATGGGTGCTGTGGGCCACCAGATAAAACAGCTGACGAGAGACGTTCTGACTCGGCTGAGAGATGGTTCTGGACGGCCCCTGAGCCCAGAGAGGTTCACCCTGCAGTGCAGGGCTAACGGAAGGGTTGTAGTTCAGCCCATAAGACGTCCTGCTGTCTCTACATCAGCAGGCAACAAAACAGACAAGAGGAAGAAGGGGAAAAAACAATGATGCGTTATTTCCTGCCAACACTTGAACTTTCAGGGGTTTTGATATTCATGAACTCGACTGACTTTGGTTTTGGGATTCTTCTTTTGTAAAAGTGTGTGAAGATTCACCACTGCTGAGCGCTTCGATTTTCAAAAGCTGCAAAAGTCTCTCGAAACACGGAAAATCTGTAAATATCTAGAAATGTGTAGCTTACACACTGGACATTTTGTGCTTGTTGAAGATGAGTGAGACACGCAGGGTTTAAGGGAACAGTTTGGTCTGCATTTGTGCCTGTTAAAATTTAACTACATATAAGGTGTGACCGTTACTGGATAGAGAAATAAGGGGCGTTGTGCTTGTTTGCTTGTAGTTTTGGCCTTTTTACACCTTTTCAGTTGAAGTGGGAGGTTACTGGTTGTATTTGTTGTGGTTTTAAAGGTTCTTGGAGTGCTCATTTTTATCATAAGACCTTCAAGGATAATGCTTTTTTTTTTCCTAAAAGGAAATGTTAGGTCTATGTCATTAAATAACTAAAATTCCTTATGTTTATAGGCAGGCTTAAGATATTCAAGAGCATGTTATTGAAATTTAAAAAAAATTGATGTCAGTTGTCTTGCTGACATACAGAATACCAATGATGAAAATTAAGGAGCCTTAATTAGTTTTTTGTCGTTTTGGATTAACAGATAATAAAAGAATACGGTAAGTGTTTACCACTGTGGCTTTTATATTAAAATTGTGTTTGAGCACAATTTAACAAAACTATCATATTTTGACCTTTAACATGATTGCATTCTACCTCACACTTCATTTTTTTTTTGTTAATTTTTGGAAAGAGATTCAAACAAGCCCTTTCTGTTCCCTGCACATCCTTGTAAATGTGACTTAAGTGCGGTAGACAAACTACCAGTAGATGCTGTCACAGCTCTGTTTTTTTTTTTTTTTTGTGCTGCAGAGTTCCTAATAAGTTTTATGTTAATGGATACACTGCTGAATATGGTCAATAAAATGAGTAAGATGAATAATTTTCAAAACACAAAAATTCACTTAACTTATTTCCCATACTTTGAACTTTTGGATCAAATTTACATTTTACAACATGCAACTTTCGAGTAATTCTTAGCTCATATTTAACTAAGGATTAAGTTTCTTCTCTCTTTTTTTCTTCTTTTTGATCAGGAAGGTTGTGTTAGGTACTTCAATAGAATCATTTTACACTGCGTTTTTGTTATTGTTTACCTGGAAGAACAAGTGTGTTGTAAACTGGACTGTGTCAAACGGATCGAGTCTATGTCCCTGTCAGGAAAACAAACTGCATTTACTGCTCACTGGTTCCATTATGACAATCGTTTTAAGGTTTGAGTTGTTGCAAAAAGTTACAATTGTTATCCTCCTGTGCATCAAAGTTTGCTCATCTGTCAGGAATCCCACCTTCCTCTCCAAACTGACACAACACACCTGCTGCAGGTAGGACACTGACTCCTCTTAAATGTTCTTTACACAAACTCTCTGGGATATATTTTTCTATCCCTTCTATTGCACTTGCTTCTTTTTACAAACTTAACTTGCTGTACAAATCTTTAAATGTGCGTTGCTTATTTATATGTTTGAGATTATCAGAACGATGTCTGATGGGTTGTTGTGTAATCCATTGCTACACTGCTTTGCTGAGTGTGAAATAATCTGAGTGAAGTACCGGTAGTTTATATTGCTCAATAATTTTATTTTTGCTGTTTTGGTTTGGTCTGTTTATTTTGTTTTGGTTCTTTGTACAACTTTACGATTTTTTTTGTTGTTGCATGAGTGATATTTGTTTTAATTGAAGAGTGACTGTTCATATTATAATTTTGATTAAAGATGACTTGATTTCTTGGCTGATGGTCTTGATTTTGTTACCAAGCTTTTAAGGGACCTTAATGGTGATAACATACATGCAAACATCACTTCAAGTTAAATGTTGCTATACTCCTACCACTGAGGTTATTGATGGGAATGCAGAGACACATCTATTTAAATCATGCATTAAGCTTCTGAAATTATATTTTAATAGTGTTTTTGCTCAAAACATAAGCCGTTACAATCTGTATTTCATAAAAGCAACATTAGCTTCTCGGTACCTAACAAAATAGTATAAAATGTAAAGCTGGGAAAACTAGACAAGTTAGGCTCACAGAAAATAAGAAATACCATTTAAAACATGTTTTCAAAGTTTGAGTTTTTTTAATCAATTGTGTTTTAGGAGATAGCACAATTGTAAGAACAAGACCTGAGAAATTTAGTTTTAATATTACATCCTCTTTCTGAGTGGGATTACAAAAGAAAAGATGAGTGTTGGGGACAAATGGGAAAGCAACAGATTTAATCGACTGCAAAAGTGAAAGATATCAAAAATAATCAGACGGAGTAAACATGCATGAACTTATTTTGAATAAACACATCTAAAAAAATAAACTTACAAGAAAATTTTTTTTGTTAAAGTGATCAAACAGTAATAATAAAATATATATTTCTGAAATTGGCCAAACCTGTCCATATATCAAAACCTTAACAATACATCTGACTTATAACACAAGGAATCATGTTTGAAACCTATGTTTACATTGATTTTGTTTGGTTTGGTATAAGTCTAGCTAACTCGTTTTTAAGTGCATTTTTTTATGTCTGCGTTTTGCCATTATCAGTTGAGCTTTCCTGCTTTAAAATGATTTAAAACGTAATTTCAAGCAAAGCCTGTAAAACAGGGGCCTCCTGTTATCTCAGGCCCACGTTTTGCGTTGCCTTCCGGCTTTCCGTAGCTTGGTAAGACATTAGCTCCGCCTCCACTGCAGAAAAAACGGCTTTGTGGAGCGCGTGGCTAGCGAAGTTATTCCCGCCGTGTTAAGGTACAGCATCTGCGTTTGCTTGTGGTTTATTCTTTTATTGGTGCATCATTCTTCATTGCTTAACTTGAATATTTAATTAAGCCAAACTGTCGTAAAATAAGGAACACGAGCTTTATGTTTACATTCTTGTGGTATAACAAGTCAAGAGTTTGAATTACTGTATATCGTTAGCATTAGCTTCTATTGTTGGAGCACTAGCTACCGGGTACGTACTTAGGAGGGTCTTTTTCTAAATTTATTCTAGCTCCTTCCTTTTTTTGCTGTGTGATTAATTAAAATTCTGCTGCTTTTCTTGACACAAGTGTTGTTTTAATGTTGCGCAGGAAAACGAGGGAAACTTTCAAGCCCGCCGCGTTAGCCATTTTTGCTAACTTTGCTACGTTATGAGAGCTTTCCTGCCTACGTCCTGTAATAAGGCTGAGCACATGGGCATGGTTAAATATAATGTGTTTTGTGCGATTTGTTAGGCCTTTCATTTCGTTAGTTAAATAGCGATTGCGGCGCTGATCTTTTAAATAGCATTAGCTTTAGCATCTCCGGAGGAAGAGGAGGAGCTTGATTCTTAAAAGTGTTCAGCACGTCACCTGCGTAATTGTTTTTACAGAACAAAATGGGCAAAAAACAGAACACCAACACCAAACCCAAGAAAGACGGTCAGACACAAGAGGAGCCTGAAGAATTTGTTGTAGAGAAAGTCCTGGACCAGCGATTGGTTAATGGGAAAGTGGAGTTCTTCCTGAAGTGGAAAGGATTTACAGAGTGAGTTACCAGGGTGGGCCCCCACTCCTGTGGCAGGGCTGGACGTGCATCCCTGGTATGGGGTTGTGCTATATTTCTCTCTTGTGGTTGCACGAAGCTGCTGCTATTCTCCATGCAGCCTAGTTTTAGTTCTTTAATTTTTGTTGATGATTGGTTGATGTTTAAAGATGCACATGTCTGATGTTTAAAGATGCACATGTCAACTCTGCATTTTCTCATATAGAGCTGACAACACCTGGGAGCCTGAAGACAACCTGGATTGCCCTGAGTTGATTCAAGCCTTTCTGGATGCACAGAAGAACATTAAAGAGAAACCTGCTGCTGTCAAAAGAAAGGCATCCACAGATGAGCCAGAGTCTGAATCCAAAAAGCAAGAAATGGTTAGTCCATCCATTATTTTGCACGCTTCGTCCTTTTCAGGTTGCTGGGGTCTCTGGTGCCCATGTACAGCTATCACTGTGTGAAAGGCGGGGGATACCCTGGACAGGTCGCAAGTCCATCACAGGGACACGTGGAGACAAATGAGACCACCATTCACACCTTCACTCACACCAAGGGGCATTTTAGAGTTACCGTATTTTCACGACTATAGATCGCACCGGAATATAGGTCGTTTTGTCCAATTATTGCCAAAACATTGGAAAAATCCATAAATGGGTCGCACCTTAATATAGATAGCACCTACGTCACCGCCGACGTAACGCGTCATCCGCCGCTGACGTGACGCGTCACCGCTGAGACAACCTGGAAATGTGGACGAGTGTTTAGCTCTGCTGCAAATGTCTGCCACAGGAGCACACAGCAAGGCTTTAAAGAAGATTAACACGATAAAAACACATTTGTTTGCTAAAAATTATAGCTGCCATTATAGGACAAGGGTTCCTGAGATTAACCGTTCCTTAATAAATTTACGAAATTGTCAAATCTGCTGTATTTAATATATGACGAGTCCATCTCTAAAACAACGAATAAAAATTTGAATTTTATCTCAAATGTCTCATACAGGTCAACAATTTGTAAATGAAACCCATATAATTACACTCTGTAAGCTTAAAAAATATCCGCCGAGTGGTTTATTATCTATTTGCTAAAATATACACGGAAATAAAACAGAAGCTAACACGAGACGAGTCCGTCTCTAAAACAACGAATAAATTTTTTTTAAAATCTCAAATGTCTCATACAGGTCAACAGTTTGTAAATGAAACCCATATAATTACACTCTGTAAGCTTAAAAAATATCTGCCGAGTGGTTTATGAGCCATTTATCTAATAGTATCTGTTTATGGTAGCTAACCGCTAACATTTATGCTAAAAAGATTGATTTTTTTTTTAAAATCTCAAACATCTCACAAAGCTAGTCACTTGTAAACGTCCATACAGTGATTACATTCTGTAAGTTTCATGGAAACGGCCGGTGGACTCTCTGGAAGTGTCCCCTAGCGGTCAAAAGTGGCCCTGCACCATTTTTTGCCAAAATGAAAAACGGTCATCGGAGTGGCCCTCGCCTTCCTGCACAGCTCCGCTCAATTCTCATTTTCCTTCACTGCTCAGTCTGGGACTTCTCCCATAGACAACGATTTCTCTGGCTGATTTTTGACCGGGCCAATCAGAGAACAGAAGGGGCAGAGTTTTTGGCCCCTAACCCACGCCCCCACCTGTTCCAGCGCACAGCCAGCGAGCATCCGCATGTTCTCATTCAAAGCGATGCAGGACTGTTTTATATGTGACACAAATGTATTAATTTCCCTTCTTAATCCCTTATCTGGAGTTTTCTTTTGTTTTTGTTTTTTTTGCCAAAAGTCAAGTGATCGCTCCCTCCTCCTCCTCTCCCTCCGCTATGAGGAAATGCCTCAGGTTGTCACGAGAGAATTAAACTCGGGTTTTACGTTGCTGCCCGAGTCCCTGCAGATTTTCTGGTCTTCTGGTGTGCTGGACCAGCGATCCATGGTTTTATTTTATTTTTTTAGAACGTTTTATTAACATATAAACACAGAATATGCAGCGGCAGGCTGCAGCGAGAGAAAATGCTGCAGGAGGCGGAGCAGATGTCAAGTTCAACAGACCACGGGGGAGCAGCCATATATGGCTCTGAGGGGGAGGGAGCAGAATGCTTTTCCCTGTTCAAAATTTTTCTAAGATCCAATGGTTTTTGTTCCTCAGCAGAGGCCACGCCTCCAGCAAGAATCGGTTCTCTATAGAGAAAGTCCAGACCCTAGTATGAAGTGAAGTGAAGGACAAGGGTCTGGTTTTAACCAGGCTAAAAAATATGGGGAAAAATCCATAAACTGGTCTCACCTCTCTATAGGTCGCAGGCCATGCAAATTAGGCAAAAAATCGCGACCTATAGTCCGGATTGCTCTGTGGGAGGAAACCGGAGTACCTGGTGTAAACTCAGATGTGGTTCGTGAATATATTTTGTGCCTCCAAACATTTGCTTTAAAAAATATTAGGGCTGGACGATATGGCCAAAATTTGTATCACGATATAGTTCTTAATTTCGGTCGATATCGATATAAACAATATAAAAGCCTTACAAAAAACTAAACAAATAAATTAATGTTCACCTTGTATTTTTATTTAGCCTCCAAAAAGATGGAAATCGCCAGTGGTGGGCCTCCGACCGCTAGGTAGCGCTATTGCGCTAATCCGCTTATAGCGTAGCTAAATAATCTGTTAGCTTTACAGCGGATTGACTAAGTTTTATAATTCATAAGCGGATTTGTGCTATTTTTATTTAAAATGCAGTACCGCTAATAACTAATTATCTATCAGTAAAAACGAAATAACGTATTTACGAGCAGCGCCGGATGTGGTCCGTGACAAAAAAGCGTCCCCCTCAGTCTCTTGGTGTGTGCTCTCTCTATAGCAGTTAGCAGCCAGTGTGTTACTCTGGAGCCTTATTGCTTGTTTTCGAAGAGTCAGACGAAGACTTTTTAACATGGAGGGTGAACTTATGGATGTTTCTCAGGGCCTACGCGACGCGTCTGGATTTAAAAATAGAATTTCGCCACATTAGCACTCTTCAAAATGGCGTCCGCGACGGCCAAAGAAGCCAGGATTTTACAACAAAACACGGTAAAACAATTATTTCTTTGCTGAGAAAAAATATATTTCATAGCTGACGTTATAGCACAAGTTTTTCTGAGCTTGAGAGTTTCACGAAATGGTCAAATCTGCTGGATTTAAAAAAAGTAGTTCACCATTAGGACTCTTCAAAATGGCGTCCGCGACGGCCACAGAAATTAAGAACATAAAATAGACAGGGCAGCAAACTTACATACTCAGGGAATCACAAGGAACTCAGGAGACAGAGGCAACAGGAGACAATGCCAGGACAATGATAAACACAGAGATACAGACTTATTTTTGATTTGATGTTCATTCATTCATTTTAAAAGAACAATACAAAACAGTTTCATCAGATACAAGGATGAATAGACTTTTAGCTGAATGGATGGATGGATAGACAGTTAGCTGGATGGCTGATCTTTAACAAGTTCTAAAATCATTAAAATTTAACCTCAGCTTGTGCCTCTGACCCAACAGAACCTCCTTCAGCAGCAGAATCCTCTGTGGTTCTCTGACTTCATCAGTCTGCAGGACTTCATCAGTCTCTCTCCTGGTTCTGGAGGAGTTCTGACCCACTCTTCTTTCCATTGTTGCTTCAGTTCTTTGAGGTTTCTGCTCAGCTCTCTGAAGGTTTCAGGTTCAGGTTCTGGACTCTGACTGGGCCGTTGATTTGATTTGATTTGATGTTTATTCATTCATTTTAAAAGAACAATACAAAACAGTTTCATCAGATACAAGAATACAAGTAGGATAAAATGAAAGGAGCAGAAAGAAGATGAAATCTTATTATATCTGCCCCTTATTTATTTCACAGTTTGTTCAACCAATGATAACCTTCAAACTACATCACAAAATGAATAACTCTACTTAATTTTTCTAACTGTAATACACAAACACACTAAGCTACATCATATATAGTTTTTGAGCAAGTCCTTTTTGACCTTTTTCTTAAATGTATACATTGGGCAGCACGGTGGCACAACTGGTAGAGCTGCTGCCTCTCAGCGAGAAGGTTGCCGGTTCAAATCCCGGTCCGGGGCCTTTCTGGGTGGAGTTTGCATGTTCTCCCCGTGCATGCGTGGGTTTCCTCCGGGTACTCCGGTTTCCTCCCACAGACCAAAAAACATGCTTGTTAGGCTGATTGGTGACTCTAAATTGACCCTAGGTGTGAGTGTGAGAGTGGATGGTTGTTTGGTGTGAGTGAGACAGGTCCCTCTTGTAAATGAGTCCCCGTGACTCAACGAGGCTAGCCTGTATAAATAAAGGTTGAATGAATGAATGAATTGATTTTGCATTTTTAACATCACTCTCCAGAACATTCCACAATCCAACTCCCTGAATTGAGGTAGACCGTCCCTTTAAGCTGGTTCTGAATTGTGGTTTGATGAATATCTGTCCCTTTAAGATTGTAATAACTTTGTCTAAATTTCTTTGGATATTTAAAGGTAATGTGTTATTATGAGCCCTATACATAACTGATAAAATACTATATTCTACCAATTCCTGGAATTTCAATAAATTTAGCTGAAGAAACAAGGTGTTTGATGGGTGACTGAAATGTTTTCTGGTGATTACTCTTACAGCTCTCTTTTGTAAAATAAAAACAGGCTTTGTAATTGTTTTGCACGCTTTTCCCCAAACCTCAATACAATAGATTAAATGTGGAACAATGATTGTGTTATACAACATATACAGAGCTTTATCAATTAAAAAATCCCTGACTTTATATACAGGTACATGAACACACAGCATGACAATCACAAACACCTGGACAACAAAATGGAGGAGATAAGCAAGACAATTAACAGAGAGACCAGGGAGTGTAGGGATGGGGACCCACCACCTGAGAGCAACATGCTTACAACTGTTATCTTGAAGTTCTAGGGTGTAGAGAGCCACAGAAACGGTTATGGTAGGCCGGATTTGGCCCACGGGCCTTGAGTTTGACACATGCGATCTAGTGGTACTAAAAGTAACAAAAGAAGAAAAAGAAAAAAAACAGCCAAATATGTCTGCAGTTTAGCTAACAGACTTTGGAATGGGTACATTTTGTCCTTGTGAAACCTGTTGAAGAGAACCAAACTAAATACTCTGAAACTCAAACAACTTACTGTATAACAGTTCATGCACCGCTAGTTCATTCATTCAACCTTTATTTATACATATAGTTGGCAGTGTAGTGCAAATATTGCATAACTTGCTGCTACCAATTGTGTTGAATTTAATTAGCGGATTAGAATTAGCTTCCCCTAATTTTCATAAGACATTAGTGCTTTAGAAATAGCGGACCTAAATAAATTAATTAGTGCTTTAGAAATAGCGGAACAAATTTTTGGATTAGCGTTGCCCACCACTGGAAATCGCCATCAAATAAACATAAAATTCTCAACCCAATAATTCTCAGTCGGGTCATCTGGACACTTTCTTTTCTTATAGACACGTTTCATCCTCCATCCAGTTTCTATAAAAAATAAACTGTCCAGATGACCTGACTGAGAATTATTGGATTTGGTACGTGGATTATTGAGCATGAACTTTCATGCCATAAAATTCTCAATTGTGTCGATATTAATAGTTTTAACTTTAAACAACAACAACTTTAAAATGTACAGCATTGACATTCATAGTTAATTAAATAAAACTTTTGGGTGTTGTTATTGATGAGAAGCTGACATAGAAATCTCATGGAAATTACTTAAGAATAAAAATAACAATCAATTGCATTACTGTATAAAGTAAAATAGTTTTTGAATGACAAAGTTTTGAATATACTGTATTGTATAATGTAATGATTGTTCCATATTTAATCTGTTGTATTGAAGTTTGGGGAAAAGCATGCAAAACTATTACAAACCCTGTTTTTATTTTATAAAAAAGAGCTATAAGAATTATTAGTAGGAAGTGCTATGGTCACCCAACAAATATTTCATCAATTGAAATTATTCAAATGTTATGATTTGGTTGAACATACGGTAGTATTTTACAAGTCATGTACCGTATAAAACTAAAAAATATATTACCCCCAAATATTCAATTAAAATTTGTTAAAGTTATTAAACCCTGAAGGGAATGTAAATGTTTGTAAAATCTTCATTTAAAACTACAGTAGTGTGAAGGAGCTGAGTTGTAAATCAGGAAACCGGATTGTGGAGTTGACTTGATATCACCATAAACATTTCTAAAACTATATATTTTAAAAGATGATTAAATCAAAGTTGTTGGGAAGGTGTGGTGCAGGTGAAGTGAAGGTTGTTGTTTTTGTAGTTATTTTGTATTTTTTTTTAAACAAGGGGCAGATATAAGACTATTTTCATCTTTCTGCACCTTTTCATTCAGTGTTTTTTTTTCCTTCTGATGAATTTGTTTTATTTAAAAAAAAAAACATGCAGCGCTGGGGCTGTTTGTTTCAGTACGTTGTAGTTTCAGGGAAACGTTGGCTCAAACTTTATTGTTCATCATCTTCTGACTCTCGTCATATTCTATAGAGTGGAAACTCTTCAGATTAAACAAGTTAGATGTTTCCACCGCTAGTTAGAACGACTCCGTCACGTTTTGAAAAATAAGGAAACCCGAGTAGGACTCGCTGCAGAACAAACCTGCAGTTTAACAAAACCGAACTACGTCCACACCGACAAATTAGTCTTTCCTCTCATCAGTGATGTCGTCTGCTTTCTCTTCGCTTGTGAAACTTTGTTCAGTCACATTCTGACGGTCATGAGCACTCGTTTTGAAGCGAAAACTTAACGCGCTTTGGAGACTAGCTTAGCTTTTAGCCTGCTACGAGCTCTACCGCTAACGCCTGCTGCTGGAGTGAGAGCTGCGTAACGATGTCACCACGCACGTTTTGTGTCACAGCTTTTTCTGTCCGGGCGGGTTGTTAACCCGAACAGAAAAAGAAAAACGTCAGTGAAACGTTGTAAAATCCTATCGAAATATCGAAAATATGCTTAAACTTCATATCGTTATTGAATTATTGTCCAGCACTAAAAATTATATATAAAAACCTTTTTATTATCTGTCAGTCCCTGACATCACCTTTATTGAGTTTGAAATAATATGTTCAAGGACTTGTCGACGGGTAAAACATGCTCTTAAAAAGCTTGTGGTTCTGTCATTGGGGGGGGGGGGGAAATGTGACAGAATAGATGAGTAACTGTAAATGTTCATATTTTGTTGTCTTTATGTGTAGGCTGAGAAACCCCGTGGCTTTGCACGAAACCTTGAGCCAGAAAGAATCATCGGAGCAACAGACAGTAGTGGGGAGTTGATGTTTTTGATGAAGTGGTGAGTATTAAAATATTACTTTTGTTTGTGTCAAGCAGTAAACCTTTCCATGTTTGTGTCTGCATTCATTCATTTTTCCTTTTTATGTGTTAAATTGAAAAAGGTAAAAATATTGTAAATACTTGAAGTAAGTTGTAGTGTACAAAACTTACTGAAATTATATACTTTTTCAGTTCTCTGCAATTTTGTCACTGTTCTCATTTGAATAGCCAGCATCTTTTGCTATGCTTATGTTGCACTATACAGTTGATAAACTTAGTCCATTTTCAGTTTCTTCAACCACAAGTTCTTTTTATGTAAGATGTGGCTTTTACTATTTCCCTGAAGGGGGGGGGTTACTCATTTTATAAGGCTGCAGTGGTTTTAGGGTTAGCCTGACAAAATGATCCATAATAAGTAATCAAATTAGAGAGAAAATTTCAAAAGTTGAAAATGGCACTGATTTAACAGTAAATGTGGTTTAAAAAATAATGCAATGGAGACTAGGGGTGTGAATTAATAAATCTGTCTGGCAATTCAATTCTGATTTTTTTTGTGTGTCACGATTCGATTGAGAAAGGATTTTGGATTGAGAAACGATTTTTCTAATGAAATAATCATAAATTTTGTTTAAATTATGTAACTGAAAATATTAAACAACAATGTAAACAATTAGAACATTTATTTAAAACAATTTTAGGTTCTTTACTGTATCAAATCTTTTTGCATCATTTTATATTTATACCAAAAACAGGAACAAATAATAGGAGTACCCAGTACATAAAATTATGTACCGGTAACTTAAATTACCAGTGTTAGGTTAGCTTAGTTGCCTCGCTTTTTCTAAAATAAAATAAAAAATCTAGAAACAAAAAATTCATCCATCCATCCATTGTCTTTACGCACTTCTTCCTTTTCGAGTCACAGGGGTCACTGGTGCCCATATCCAGCCATCACTGTGCACCTGAAAGGTACACCTGGACAGGTCTCCAGTTCATCAGACAATTCAAAATATATAAATACAAAAGTAAACAAAGACTTCAGCCTACCATAGTACCGTATTTTCCGCCGTACACGTCGCACCGCCGTATAAGTCGCATCAGTCCAATTATGTCCAAAGTGGAAAAATCCATAAATATGACGCGGACGGATCTTCTCGTCCTAAGCATTTCATTACATTGTCGACCTTGTTTTGATTTTGCACATGACAAATAAATCTAACCTACGGTAACCTAGGAGCAGGTCGAATCATGCTGTCCTCCGCTCCATGCTAGTGGACTCCATTCAGATAAAGGTAGCTGGCGAAGTGGCTTGCTGTACGGTGGCCTACAAGGCCAAATTCTATAATGGGTGGACTCATAATGCCGTATGCAGGAGTAGGAGCAGAAAAAATAAAACTTAACACGTTTTTTTAATTAATTTATGGGCTTTTAGAATTGATTCTGAATTTCCAGGACCAAGACTCTAGAATTTCAAAGACCCTTTCAATGATTTTTTTCCCCCTGCACCTCTAATGGAGACTATGAAGAAGGGAAACTGCAAATGGCTGTGAAACAGAATACCAGCCTCTGATTTTATGCTTCATAAAAAAAAAGTTCCTCAGGCACAGTTTCTGTCAGTTTCAAGTTTTTTCTTCTTCCTTTTAACATTTTGTTTTATTTTTCAGGAAAGACTCCGATGAAGCAGATTTGGTCCCAGCCCGAGAGGCCAACACTCGCTGTCCTCAGGTGGTCATCTCTTTTTATGAGGAGCGACTGACATGGCATTCCTGTCCAGAGGATGAAGCTTAGTACTGTATTCCTGCTGGTCCGATCATCAGCTCGCTCCTCTAGCCTGCATTTTAGCTTTAGCTTCCTTTAGATATTTTTGAAAATGTTTCACCAGCTCTGTCATTGTATGAGGAGAGGTTTATTCCTGTACATAGTGTTTGAGTGAGTGATTGTGTTGACTAATTTTCAGAAACCTTCTGCTATCCTAGCATGACATATATTTCTTTTATAAATTCCTACATGTTCAAATGTTTTAAAAGTTCTTGAATATGTTAAGCTGTCAATTTCACAAAATGTTTTCTTTTTTCTATAAGTACTGACAAGTTGTTCTCAAAGAGCGTTTTTATTTACTGATCGTCAGAATTTCGGGTTTGCATAAAACTTTTATGTTGTCGTTTTTCTTAGTTTTGTTTATCCTGGCTCCAAAGAAACGTATATGCAAAATTTGGATAAGAAAACTAGTTTGATATAAAGTTTAGTCCAGTGATTCTTGAACCCTGTAAGTTTTCACTTTCAAAATTAAAGTTGTATCATTTTCTAATGTCCTGATGCTTGTAGTTGAATGTAACAACAAGGTTGAGTCGGGTCCTGTGGACGGACTCTTTGTTGAAACATTTCGACTGAAGAAGTCCTTTGGATAAACCATGAAACGTTTCAACGAAGAAGAATGTCCTATTCCTATTGATTTTGTGAAGTGAACTGAGTTGAATGTGGGTGATGTTTCCATGACAGGCTGCAGAGGATACTGTTCTGTACATTTCTTTGATACCATCCCATTAAAGTTCACTTTACATTTATTTTAATTTCCCCCTTTTATTCAACGTTAGTAAAACTTTATTTCTGTAGCACCTTTAACAGACCTATAAATCACAAAGGCTTGACAATTAAAACAAACAACAAAAATGTTTTGGAAGCTTGAAATATATATTTAAAAATCTTTCACACGTGAGCCCTGAAATAAAGTTCTGGTTTAGAGACAATGGGAGGGAAAGGGGAAATTTTGCCCAGTGTCTATAAAATTTAAGAGACTTCAGTGGATAAAAGAGCAGAAAGTTTAAAAGAATTTGGTTACCATTTTTTTTTTAATTCTCTTACCGTACATTGTGAGATGAAATAATGTCTAATAACCTGTAAAGGCCACGGTTTACAGTTTGAACACAAGATGGTGCTACAAAGAAAACCTGTGATGACAGTACAGTACTACAGTATTGTGAAACAAATTAATTTGAGAGTAAATCTATCCATGCATTAGCTTTACCCACTTCTTTCTTTTCGGGTTGCAGGGGTTGATGTTGCCCATGTCCAGCTATCACTGAGAGAGGTGGGTATACGGGCTGCAAGTCCATCACGGTCATTTAGACCAAATGGAAACTAGTTGCTAGATCTTTTCTTTATTTGTAAGTAATTTGAATGAACATCCCAGACTGAATTTTCCAGCCCCGATGGCCAATTTCAGAGGTGAATCTGGGAAGTTTTCACTACAACATCTTGTAACACCACATTAGCAACATAATGTGTCCACCTGATGACCTAATTTAACAAACTGTGCTAATTAACAATCTTCCTGTGTGATGTTGGCTGACATTTTTAAGGCCACAACAATACATAATTGGGCTGGATGAAATATTGGCTTTGGTAAAGTGACTCGTTCTTTTATGTAGCTTATAGGTGATTATTTTTTTAAACAATAGAAAACATTAAGTTGCATGCACAGTTTCTTTGTTTTTCCAGTGTTCTTTCACAACTTGCCACATCTGGGGCATGGGGCCCATCAGTATTCAGTCAAGAACAAAAATCCTGGTGCTGTATTAGAATTTTTTGTTGTGCAAAGTATCTGGTTGAATGAGATCTTTATTACAGCAGACTGGGAAAAAGACATGCATTTTTGACAAACTGATGTAATATTGAGTTTATATGTCTTGAATGAAGTTTAATGTTAAATAATTTCCCATTTGATGATGTTACATAATATCCATCAAAGTTTTCCCACTCTGTCCACAATGCAGCTTATATTTAACTGTCAATGTGTTTTGAGTGCAAACTACTAAAATACATTTCTTGGAAGAAAAAAAAATGGTTTAAAGTGTATGTGTAACTTTCTGTAGAGTGCAGAACTTAGAAAAATTTTCAACAGGCAAAGTATTCTGATCCCTCAGGGGAGGCTGCTGAAATTCAAATTCAAGCTCTGTTTTTATTGGCTGGTTACAAACTCTGTTTTTATTGGCTGGTTAATGGCGGGTCACTCTGTGTTTTTATAAATGCTGATAGAGAAGCAAGGGGACTATAGTTTTTTTCAGAGATTACTTTGTCTAACATCAGTCTGTCAGTAGATAGTGACAGAGTGAAGAAATATGTTAAAAATATATTGTTAGAAGTTACTGCATTACAAAGTTACATAGTGCAGCTTTAATGAAATTGGAATTGTTTGCCTCTAACTGATAAAACGTTATGGTTTGGAAAAGGTGCACTTATGTTTTTCTTCACATATATGTCCAAAAACTTCACTATGATGAGATTAAGCAGACAATAGGTTTAATTTTCCTTAAACTCAAGTGTTAGAACCCTAATAAAGAAAGTAGCTGGGGCACTTTAGTCTATATATTTGTTTCTAAATGACAATATCACATGTAAAGATTTACCTTTGGCATCCCTAAATTTATTTTTATTGGTATCCCTAAAATCATTCACAAAAACTAGTTTCTTGAGACGTTTTGTATATGACATTCAACCAATCAGAAGCGTTCTTGTACAGCGTCACTACGTGGCCCCGCCCACCAGCTGAGACCGCTTGAACTAAATGATTAGAGGAGCAGACAGGTGTGCTCCACCCGTAACAAACTACTCTTGGGTTGTTGCTCATTTTACTGTCGATTAAATCTGATCGACTTTTACACAAGTTGCGTTTTTGTTTTTGTTTTATAGCAGTGTAGTCTGCCTGGACCACAAGGAGGAGTCAGTTTAGTTGAGGCCATGAGCTAGCTTCCTCAGCTGCTCTCAAACACTGGATTAAGTTCCTGAAAGTGATGAGAAGAAAGGTAGGATAAAAGAAAATCACACTTCTCTTCTTTTTGTGGTTATTCTTTAAGTCTTACATATTGCTTTAAGTTTTAAACATTTCAATAATGTTTTAATCACCTCCATTGCTTTCCTTTTTCACGCATGGTGAATGGTAAATTGACTATATTGCACCTTTCTATCCAAGTCATCAAGATGCTCAGAAGTGCTTTACAACACCATCTGTGCCCTCACTTACCTCTGCCCACACATTCATACAGCACTCTTAATGTGAGCAAATCATTCTAAAGAGACTTGATCAATGCTTTAGATCACGTATAGAGTCTTACCCAGGGACACTTGAGCATGTGGCTGCTGGTGGAATCGAACCCCTAACTCTTCCACTGGGGGACGACTGCTCTAACCACTCGGCTACACTGCCCCAAAGTGGTCTTGACATTTGCTTCTCATGAAAATATTGATTCTGGTACCTTTTAAAATAGTTTGTGCAGGGAGGATAAAAAAAAAGAGATGATACAAATGAAATAATATAATAATGATAACGATGATAACAATGAAAGATGATGTTGTTTATTAACAAAAATAAATATAATAATTGGTGAGAATTCACAACAGAAAGCCTTAACCTTGTGACACCCCTGACCAAAAGCACTCGTGGGGAACAAATTGTCTCCAAAAGCAATACAAATCCTTTGTGTGCAGCTGAACCTGCCATGAACGCAGCAGTTAAGAGGATCAGTCACATCGTGCAGTACATCCAGTGAAATATGCTGGTGAAGATTCTCAGTCATCCAGGACGTGATACAATCAGAAAAAGCATTAATACAAAAACAACTGGACTATCAAGCCCTCTGGATAGAGGGCGAAACGTTTTCTGTTACAAATAAAGTCCAGTTGTTTTTGTATTCGAACGCTTTTTCTGATCCAGTGCAATAGTCAAGTGTTATACGGAACGTTTGTTCTTATTGATCACTTCTGTTTTACTCTGTAAATAATCTCATTTGATGTAAGGACACAAGGGCCTGCAAATGTGAGGGACTTTTTTTAAAGTTGGGTAATATTTGTGTTCAGAGATGTTGTCAGATAAATGGTTCAATCTAATTTACATTGGAGCAGTTAACTGTTCCTGTCAAACGTGTGAAGTGTTATTTTTTTAGTTTTTTTTTACCCCTGGCCAGCTTAGTTCTTTGCCCTTTGATCTGCATTAAACCAGATTAGCTTTTTGTTTATGCTGATGGGTCTTAGTGAAATTATAGCAGTAAAACTGGATCTATTGACTGAGAATATCTCTGAAAACAAAAAATGGATTTGCATGCTGTCAAGATAAATTAAGTAAACAGATGTCACACTTTAATGCAGTATTGCAAAACATTTCGCTCAATACGGCCTCTTTTCTTGCTGCTTTCTTAGAATTTGTACCAAAATGGATAGTATTCTGGATAATCTCTCGACTGTAAGTACTCGAAAGCTATTTAACACGTTCCTGTTATTTGTGCAGCTTAAGCTGTTGATCTGTTTTCACTTTTTATACATTTCTATAACTGAGCTCCAGTTTAGACTTTTTGTTTTTGCAGGAATTTGTTAGCATCTGTGTCCGAGATCCAAGGCTTCATGACGATGAGCTATGGCACAATCATGTTGACTATGAGATCTGCCTGCATGTAAGTTCTGTTTTGAAATAAGTAATTTATTTTTGTTGTTTTGATAACGAGTCGAGTCTTGTTTCCACAGACAAACAGCATGTGTTTTCGTAAGAAGACTTCCTGTGTGAGGCGCCGTTACAGAGAGTTTGTTTGGCTGCGTCACTGTCTGGAGCAAAATGCTCTGATCATGTAAGTTCCAACCTCAGACACGTCTGTTGGCATTGACTAAAAGTTCAGCTTGTAAAGTAGTTTTATTTATTTTTGTTGTGTTCAGACAAGTGCCCCAATTGCCTCCGTGGAACCCCTTTTTTAGTGCGAAGAAAAAGGAGCACGTCAACCAGAGGATGAAAGGCCTGCAGGAGTTTTTAGAAGAGTGAGATGCTGTAGAAGTGCAGTCCACTTAGAGTATTGCCATTTTGAGGCATCTTGAATGCTTTTTGATTAAATTCTCATTTTGATGGCTTTTCCCCTCTAGTGTTCTTCAGAATCCCTTATTGTTATCCGACAGCCGGCTCCATCTGTTCCTCCAGTCGAACCTCTGCATTGCAAAAATGGAAAAATGTGCTCTTGGCAAGACCAGGTACACGGTAGCTGAAGCCATTCAGCTCTGCAGCTGTGATTGCATCAGTATAGAGGACAAGACTTTCTGCGACTCAGACTGTGAAAGGTAAGACACTTGGTTTGAATAATAACTGAAGTGTCCTTTAGATACCAAACTGATTCTTGCATGTTTCCTGTCTCGGCAGCTCTGCATCATCGGGCCTGGGTCATAGTTTTGATACTACTCGAGAGAGCCAGGTTTCCTTCCTGCATTCCCCTGAAACTGAATTGTAGCCGAGCGCTTTGATTTCCTGATCATTTACACACATTTCCTCTGGACACTCTGTATCAACCTTCATGTGAAAGTCTCCAGAGGTCTTCCTGATGAAAACAACATCACTTTATTTGTCCACGTGGACACTTCTTTTAATCTGGTTCGGAGTACTGCAGTCATTTAAGTACTCCGTACTTAAAAAATTGTGGATTATCTTTTTAAGTGTATAAATGTATATTAAGTCTATTTGTAAATGCTTAAATATGTGTATTTTATAGCTGCACTGCGGTTATGAAGTGTTTTGAATTGTAGACATTTTTAATAATTATTGACAATATTTTGTTAAAGGATAAATAAATTCTTTTTTTTTTAAGGAAAAAGCCTTTTAATTAGAACTTTTTAGCGGTTACCTTTTATTTATTTATTTATTTATTTTTTACTCTTAATTGTTCAAATTAAGCTTTAATAAAGGGTCAAGTCTGAACCGTGTCTCAAACTTGCGTTCAAGCTGAAGTTGACTGATATCAATGCTGTTGAAAGATGAACCAATATGGGCTGTAAAGAGTACCTTGTCAAAAAGTGAAAGTGGATGTTTTGCCTCTGTGTCCATGTGCTTGTTCCTGAACTCTCTCTCCATCCGTTATCGGGGTTGTGAGACTGTTCAGCAATTTGTAGACATACAAGAGTATTTTGAACTGGATTCGAAGATGAACCAGTAGCCAGTGCAGGGAGGCCAAGACTGGTGTAATGTGCTCTCTCTTTTCATTCATTCATTTGTAGTGATACAGGCCTTCATGCTTGACCTTCAAGTACACCTCTTCACATCTCTCTGAAACTCTGTGTTACACTTTCTTGAAGCTCTCAAGGAGACAAGTGGATACGATTTTTGTTACAATTATTTTGAATTAATGGACACCAATTAAAGGTTCAGTATGCAGTTTCTGTAGAACTGCAGCACTTAGAAATATTTTCAACAGGCAAAGCATTCTGATCCCTCCCCCTCAGAGCCATATGTGGCTCTGCCCCCTTGTGGTCTGTTGAATTTCAAATTCAAGCTCTGTTTTTATTGGCTGATTCAAATTCAAGCTCTGTTTTTATTGGCTGGTTACAAACTCTGTTTTTATTGGCTGGAAAATGGCGGGTCACCTTTTCTTTTTAGAAATGCTTATTTACCACCTGGAGAAGCAAGGGGACAATATTTTTTTTATTTTTTTTCAGAGATTACCTGGCTAACATCAGTCTGTCAGGAGGTAGTGACAGAGTGAAGAAATATGTTCATAAAAAAAGCTACATACTGAAGCTTTAATCAGATTGAACTTTCTTTTTAATGTGTGTTAATTCAGAATTGATCAACAGTATACTTTTTGTCATTTAATGATCTGTTACTTGCATGAGTTTGACCTTTCTGCTGGTTTATTTCTGCAGAACAAGCAGGTTTTAATGTTATGGCACAGTTCAGGGTAAACTTTTAACTTGCAACTTCCTTCTCTGTTTTGTCTATGAAGTTAGCCATATTCTCTGTGCTCACAGGCCAGTCCATCTGGCCGCTTATGTAAACAGTTTTCCTGTTGTCCATCAGAGACTTTCTGCCTATGGAATCAAACTTCCATCTTTTATTTTGTTAAACCAGCCAATAGTCATCGAAGAGGTGGGGAGACCCCGCCTCCCATATAAAGGGACACTTCCGTCTTAGACAACATTGACAATGATGCTGACAACAAACAAATTGCTGATGATCAGCGTCCTGAAAATCAAGATGCTGACAGCAAACAAATTGCTGAAAATCCACATCCTGAAGGTCATGAGGCAGACAGCCATCATGATGCTGACAGCGACGATTACACAGAGTCACACGTACACAGAAACGTGTGAAAAACCTGAACGGTTTCTGTGTAACTTTATAAAAAGGGGGATAGCTAAGAGAGCTTACCTGCCACTCACATTGGAAGGGGTCCTCGCGCAAGAAGCGCTCCTGGTTAGCGGCTCAGACGTGTCTACCATGTCAGCCGAACTGTTTGAGGAGCTAAGGACCGCCGCTAACGATGTTGACAGGCAAATACCCTTTGTGAAATACACTTATGGTGAGCAACAGGGCCTCGCAAAGACGAGAACAACCCTAATAGCCATGGTTCACATGCAGATTGGCGAAATGTCACTATACCACCCGGTGTATGTGTCTGAACGTGACTCACTCCAGACTCCATTTTTGGTTGGCCAAGATTTTATAAATCGCTTTGAAGCGATTATAAATTATGGCAATCAGACAATGTGGGCCACAGTGAGCAGTCCACTGCCAATCGTGGTGCCTCCCCAAGGTCAGGACACTGATCTCCCAGGTACTGCTGAGGTCACATGGGATTCCCCAACCGAGACCACAAGCCCGGTAAGTGAACCTTCAAATACAGGTGAGACAGAGGAGACTCAACAGTTGGACCAGACTCTGGCCCATCACGAGAACCTCCTCTGCGAGCTGACACCTTCAGCACTCACTGAACACTGCCTACCACAGGTAGGAGAAGGTGTGGAGATCCAAGGGTCCCACACCGATGACGCTGTACTGTCCTATGGGACAGGTAATTCGGCATACAGCCAAGCTTTCAGTGTAATCTTGGTTCAAGGACATCTGAGTCCAGAAAGTGACAGTCTACAACACGCTGACAGTCACTTGGACATCATTGTTACAGATTTTGAGGACCCCTCCTCAAACAAAAGGGGGGCATACTCACACTTCCTACCACAGGTAGAGGAAGGTGTGTAGGTCCAAGGGTCCCACACCGAGGACGCTGTACTGTCCTCTGGGACAGGTAATTCAGCTATCAGCCAGGCTTTCAATGAAACCTTGGTTCAAGAGCGTTTGAATCTAGAACTACTCAGACATGACATAGTTCTTACAGACTCAGAGAGCACCTCTTCAGTCATGAAGTGGGAAGACGTACATCACAACGACAGTGACCCGTCGCAGTCTGACCAGTCAGACATGCCTGCGACTGCGCCGACAGTTGTGACACACCTGAATTACGCAGAAAGAGGTAAACGTACAGAGATACGTTGGCCGAAACCTGTAAGGTTCCTGTACAAGGTTCCCAATAAACTGTGCAAACAGCTTAAACTAAACAAAGGCATCCTAACGCGTGCCCATGGACGGACGTCCACACCCGTGTGCGTGGTCCCTCATGACCACAGGGGGGTGATGTTAGGTCATGCCCATGTCAAGGACAAAGATTTCAATAACCCCACAAACGACAAAGATCTCGCAAACTCACAGACTTCATGGGAAAAGAAGGTCGTCCAAGCACAGGATAGTAAATAAACTAAACAGTTTAAACTATACTAGTTGCGAAAAGAAACCGTTCCAACTAGAACTTAGAAACGCTAAGCATAAAACCCACAACAAAAACTAACCTTAACAACCGTTTAAATCTGCAGGATTTAATTGACATCGGTTATAAAGCTAAGAACTGTTTTTCTTGTGTGTGACACGTTGGAATCTGACGACCAGAGTGAGTTTGACGTAGTGAAACGTTGTTTTTAGTTGCTTGATTGCTACTTTTGTTGTTATTGAAGTTGTTATTGTTTTCTGAACACTCCCAGCCAAAAGAGGTTTTGATTAATGTTAGTTGAAGACTTAAATGGATTTAACTATGCCAACATGCTGTTCATTTTGTTAAAGATCTCAATCTTTGAAGAGTCATTGTAGATGAATACTACTTAAGGTACTATAATCTACACTGATCTCCCAATCATTTAGGTAGGACCGATTTGATCGTCTCTATTCTAGATCTATTCATTTTGATGAGTCTCACCATAGACTTCAAAATTTATAGGGAATACCAAATCTTGCGTCGTTCGTCTAAAAGCATGAAGATGTCTCTCTAAGGAATGCTAAAAAGAATGCTAAAAAGAAATGCTAAAAAAAATGTCTCTTTGGTATCGACACTTTACATATAACTTACAAATAATACACAATATACAGAAAGATTCACATCACATGGGGGTTATGAATGGGTTATCACTCCCAGATTTGTGACTTTTTGTTTTTCAGACAGGGCTAGAGCAGAAAGGTTGATGCAGTGGTTCGAGATTGTGTCGTTGGGAGGGAGCAACATGACTTAAGATTTCTTTTCATTTGAAACTTAAATTTAAAGCCATCCAGTCCCTGATGTCAGCCAGGCAGTCGAGCAGAGGTTGAATAGAGCATGTACCATTTTGTCTTAGGGGGAAGTAAATTTGACAGTCATCGGTGTAGAAGTGAAACGGTATGTTGTTTCCGGAAAATGGCACCAAGTGGCAGCAGGTATAGAAAGAATAGGAGAGGACCCAGGATGGACCCCTGTGGAATCCCCCATTTAAGCGCTGCCGCTGCAGAACTAAAATCGTTGATGGAAACACAAAAGGACCTGTCAGAGAGGTAGGATCTGAACCAATTGAGGGCTGACCCTGTGATGCCCACCCACTGCTCCAACCTAGCAATGAGAATCTCATGGTCAATGGTGTCGAAAGCAGATGTAAGGTCCAATAGGACAAACACAAGCAGCAATGAATCACTGTGGATAAGATGTCATTAAAACCTTCAGTAGAGCAGTTTCAGTGTTGTGGAAAGGTTAAAAGCCAGATTGGAATAACTCAAGGATGGTGTGATCCTCCAGGAAGCACTTCAACTGGGACTCAACTATTTTTTTTCCAGAAGTTTAGAAACACATGGAAGTCTGGAGACAGGCCTGAAGTTGGATACGACTGATGGGTTAAGGTTTGTTTTTCTCAGGAGAGGTTTCCTCCCCATATTCATATAGGAAATTTTTATACTAGGACTTTACAATCACACATTTTCTGTAAGGGATAAAAGAGGGCCCATTAATTAAACTAGCAGAAGTAATTATTACAAGTGCATCTACATTTTTTTTTTCCAAGTCAGCCTGATTTAAAGCTGCAGTATGTAGCTTTTTTTATGAACATATTTCTTCACTCTGTCACTACCTCCTGACAGACTGATGTTAGCCAGGTAATCTCTGAAAAAAAATTAAAAAAAATATTGTCCCCTTGCTTCTCCAGGTGGTAAATAAGCATTTCTAAAAAGAAAAGGTGACCCGCCATTTTCCAGCCAATAAAAACAGAGTTTGTAACCAGCCAATAAAAACAGAGCTTGAATTTGAATCAGCCAATAAAAACAGAGCTTGAATTTGAAATTCAACAGACCACAAGGGGGCAGAGCCACATATGGCTCTGAGGGGGAGGGATCAGAATGCTTTGCCTGTTGAAAATATTTCTAACTGCTGCAGTTCTACAGAAACTGCATACTGAACCTTTAAGATGGATGCCATAGCTGGCTGACCTTAAACACGACCATGAACAATGCAAGAAATATTACAATCATTGACCTTAAGCTTAGTGTGGTAGTAGCTAAGATTAATAGCCAATATGCCTTCTGAGCACTTACGAGTTTGGGACAATTTAAATCTTGCCTTTAACTATTCAACTTTATTCAAATTAATTTCTCATGAACTGGATGCACTTTAAAGGGGACCACAGATGCAAAATTCACTTTTTAATGTTTTTGTACTCAACTTTGGGTATTTACTTCATAAAAAAACAGTCCTAAGGCCAAAAAAATGCACCCAGTGGTTTATTTACTATAAGTATATTTATTTATCTTAGATAGAAACGGCCCGATTGCACTTCCTGCGGTTTGTTACGTCACAAACCGCAGCCACAACCCACAGCCACAACCCATCCCAACCTTTGTCCCGCCCCCGTCACCTAGCAACCCCTGGTAATGTTCCACCCACGCGGTTCCTGAGTTCATCTCAGCCTGCACACTAGGTGGCGGTATGCACCTAACAGTTGTTTGCGATCCGCCATAAATCAAATGGAGAAGAAGAAAAATAGTTCATCTCAGCAGAATGGCTCCTAAAGTTAAATGTTGCGTTGTTGGCTGCATTACACAACATGTGTTGATACACACTCTTCCAGTCTCAGAGAGCAGAGATGCGTGGCTTAATTTTATTTTTAATAGCAATGTTCAGGCGACATTACCGTAGAAGAATTACACTTCTTATACGATGAAGGACTACTTTCGTACAACTGCCGGTTTGGTTGAGTGGTTAGCGCGCTCGAACGCCACTCGGGAGACTTGGGTTCGCATCTTGTCCATGATCTTTTTTTTTTCCCCCCTTTTTTTTTTAAACTCCTGGCGCAGATAATGGAGCACTAAGCAGATTTAAAATTGATAGTTTTCAGATGGGAACAGATGTGTGCATGTTTGTGTGAGTGTGTGTGTGTGTGTTTGTGTGTCGGGCCAGCACGCTCCTCGGAGAAACACAGATAAAAAGATAGCCCCGCTGTGAGTGTGTGTGTGTGCTTTGCTGCATCCAGCTCGCGCGCACAGGCAGAGGGTGGGAGAGTCAGAGGAGACATTACAGAGGAAGAATAAAAAATGACACGACAACTTGTACACTCTGATCTGTCGTGGTCCAGTTCAGCTCAGCTCAGCTCGGCTCTGTGTGGTAGTAACGTGAGTTGACTTCCTCGTCTGCCTTTGGAGGGCGGAGTTAATGCAAGCAGAACTTTGAAGGGCGTGCCACGAGATCTCATTATCATAAACCGGTCGTTCAAAACGAAAGTTAAAAATGGCAGAATTAAAAAGGGTATAATTGATTATCTAAGAATTATTTTGTGTATTAAATTGAATAAACAGTGTCTGGTAACCCCAAAGAAATACCATAAAAATTTTAAAAACATATCTGTGGTCTCCTTTAATGAAAATGTTCAGGAAATCATTAACCAATTCAAGATGGCCACCACAGCCAACTGACCTTAGCAAACAACTATTTTATGGATGTGCTAAAATTAGTCTGGCATGGAGGCTGCACAACTTCAGAAAGAAAAGCTTTGCAGAGAGTGGTGAAGGTTGCACAGACATCTGTTGGGGTCAGCCTCCCTGCCATCACAGACATCTACACCTCCAGATGCAGGAAGAGGGTCGCCTGCATCATGAAGGACCACACTCACCCAGCACACACACTTTTTGCCCCGCTCCTCTCAGGAAGAAGGTTGCGGAGCATTAGGTGTAGAACCACTAGACTGAGGAACAGCTTCCACCCTAAAGCTTATAGGCTCATCATAAGTCCCTAACTAGGATAATCACTAAGAAAAAAAATCATTGTAATGTCACTTTAATTGGTGATAGGACTTATCTGTGCGGCTGCTTATCCGTGCTGCTGATCTCATGCTGCTGTATTCATCTGCTCACCGCAGACTCGTTCAGATTGTTGTTGTTACTCTGTATTGTTTTACATTACTGTATTAGTGTTTAGTGTATATCTTAGATTGGGGAGTGGCGGTGCAGAGGTTAGAGACAATGGGCCTGTGAGCGGAAGATCACCGGTTCAAGCACCGGTACAGACGTCATAAAAAATGTGGGTGGGGTAAGTGAAGCACCCACACCTGCTTCCCCCACCCTCGTTCGCCCCACTCTGGGCCCTTGAGCAAGGCCCTTAACCCTGCTCCTCCGGGTGTCCTAGATATCAGCGCTCTGCTCCACACAGAGGGCTGTGGTAGCTCGGTGGTCTATGGTTTCGTCAGGAAGGGCATCCGGCATGAAAATAACTGCCAAATCTTCATGCGACTTAATTCGCTGTGGCGACCACAGACTCAAGGAGCAGCCGAAAGAAGAAAAAAAATTGTATATCTTAGATCCTTACAGTTTTTTTTACACTAATATTTTTGCTATTTTTGAGTGCAATACAGTAT
>JBBPBX010010512.1:0-13919 GCA_038048925.1 Garcialebias charrua
TATATATATTATTATAATAATTGTTATTATAATAATTGGGGAATTGTTAAAAAGGTAATATATTACCTTTTTAACAATGTTATTTCTGATCTGTGCGAATGATCGCTCTTCAATACTTTAATTTAGACATTAAGTTGAGGCTTAAATCAAGTGCAATTAAATGCATCCGTTTTCTTTATATGCACGGTCATTATATTCAGTTTTTTTTTGTGTTCAAATGCATCTCATTTTACTTAATTTAGTCATTTTTTTGCTTTCCTTTATAATTTGAATAACGTTTCTCCTCTTTACGTGTAATTTGCTCTGTTCCATACAAATACTTTACTCTTTGCCTAAACACAAGTTAAAAGTAAAGACTATTTCCAGACTGAGTAAATGTCAATGTCACGCTGCCACTTGAATTGCTGCTCTACCCTTTTCAACAGTCGTCTGATCCAGCGTGAAAACGCTCCTTTGACCTGCCCCCGTCTTCTCGAATTGGACGTCACTGCGAGGATGAGTCTCATCGGGGGGTCGCGTCTTTGCCGCCGCGCAGCAAAAAGACAAACACGATCATAAAGTCACAGTGGCTGTTCGGTGCGGTTCGCCACATGGAAACGGGCGCCGTAGATCATGTGTAATGAGCCCGGCGGCGGAGGGCATCACAGATACCCCCAGTGGGAATCATCTGGCGGGATGACAGGAAGGGGTAGCCGAGGGGGGCCGGCATATGTTCAACATAGTAAGAAGAAAGGAGAATATGTGAAATACTTGTTCAAAAGCAGATGGACTAATGAGGAAAAAAGACGGATCGTAGATGGATCCTAATGCGGAGAGGATGGTGGAGGAAATGTTTGAATATTCATCAAGTCTTTTCTTAAACTTTACCAAACTTTATTCCTCAGCCAGTTCTCAAAACAAAGCTGGAAACCTCAGGAGATGTGTCTGTGCTCCTCAGTGGTCAGGAGGAGGCCATGATGGGTCAGCTGGTGCAGTCCGGGCCGCTGGTCGTCGTCGTGGACGCTGTCAGCTGGCAGGACTACCTGGGGGGCATCATCCAGCACCACTGCTCCAGCCGCTGGTCCAACCACGCTGTTCTGGTTGTTGGATACGACACGACCGGTACGAGCTGCCATCACGCACGCAGAGGGAGTCACACCAACGTGCACATGTATACATCATACAGACACTGAACTGTGCACTGTGGAAGTCATGACACCACCCACAACACAGAAACAAATGTCTCTCAGTCAGATTTACAAAGCTAAAGTAGCCTGATGTTTCCTGTTTGGAGTCAAATGGATTAATGCTGCATTCATAGAAATCTCACTTGGATTTTGCAAAATGAAAGTCGTTTTTATTTATTTTTCTCATTGCAGCTAAAAACAAATACTGTAATTTCAGGACTATAAGCTGCTACTTTTTTCACATGCTCTGAATACTGTGGCTTATACAATACTTTGTGGATGTTTATTTTTAATTTTTAGGAGCTTTGTGCCACCAAAACATTTAGCTTTGTCACACCCGGGCGCTCACATAGCTGCCTGCTACACGGCTCTTTTGGGGGGTGGAGATCAATGGCTTCCTGGTAGACTAATGTATTTATTTTTTATCAGCCGTGTTACAGAAACTGTTCAGAAAATAAAAACATTTACTGTATTTGTGTGTGTTACCAGGACATATTTAATTAAAAGTAAAAAAAAAAAAGTATATTTCTGTGTAAATATCTCATGTTACAACATGAACACTTGTGGCTTATAAATGTAACATTTTTATTTTCTTTTTAAATTTAGCGGGCATGGCTTATATTCAGGTGTGCTCAATAGTCCAAAAATTACGTTACTTTGTCTGTAAACGTTCCTTATTTTGTAATAAGGAAAATAAAGTTGAAGCACCACTTTTAATTATTTTGTGCACGACAACCTTTCAGTACGTGACTTGAGAAGTTGCTCTTATCTCTGAACCAGCGGTCATCAGAGATGAACCTGGTTTCACAACGTGAGCCTAAAACTACCTGAACCCCGTCACGTCAATGGAACGCTGTGGACATGCTTAACATGAACATATTTGTCCAAAGAAGTTCTGTTTGGATTTACAAACTGTATCTAATGTGTGGTTGTGGATGATCCCTCATATTTTTTAAACTTCTATGACCTCGGTCTTTGGGGCCAGCTGACTCATTTTAACTTCTAAACACAGATTTCCAACAACAGCATTCTTTTTACTTAGCATTAATAATTTCACAGGCGTGTTCTCAAAGTGCACAACAGCAAAGTGGTTATATAACAGAATAAACACACTGCAGTGCGTCTTTAAACATTTCAGTCGTGACAGGCCTGTTTCTGCTGCAGGGGAGATCCCGTTCTGGATCGTGCAGAACTCCTGGGGAACCGCGTGGGGAAACGACGGTTATGTTTATGTCCAGATCGGTGCTAATGTCTGTGGTGAGCTCATCCCTTTTATTTCACACGCTGTCTGGTGCATTCATATGTCTGTGTTTCGTTAACCCTCCTGGATTAATCATCCGCTTTCGCTTTTCTTTCCAGGCATCTCCGATTCCGTGGCCGCCGTTTTTCTTTGACGCTTCGTCACTGAGGTCATCAGGCGTTTGTGAACGATGGTGGGGTGCGTACCGGTGCAAAAAGGAAACGCGTCAGGGTGTCACTTTGAGTACTACTTTTATTGAAACGTAACCGTTTTGCATCACTACAACAAAATAAATTCATATGTTTGCAAGTGGTTATACTTTGTACAAAGTATGTAAAACAGCAACAGGAAGCTCTACTGCAAAACTGCAACATGTTCACTGTACAAAACATGACAATCATTAAATACACTACAAAAGGTACATTTTAGGACTCAAAATTCATCTATACAAAATCTCAATAATTAGTCCATAAATACATAACAAAATTATGTTATATTCTATATTTATAATATTATACAAAACATGTCTGAAGCATGCTCCATAATGAGTAGATAGATGTGACCGTGTTCAGGCGGGTCCTCGGACTGACTGAAGACCTGACCTGAAGCAGCTACAACCATCACATTATAATAATAATAATAATTTGTCACATTACACACACCTCCGGTGTTACATTTACACCTCTGATCTCACATTCAGTCATAACGAAGCAGCTCTGTCTGTAAGTTGACGTCATTTCTTCCCGTCTACTCTTTATTTTCACCTGCGTCTCATGTGAGTCGTGGCAAACGCCCCCGTGACGTCTCCACATGAAACATGGTGCGGTAGCTTTGTGTCTCACTCGAGGTTTGATCATTCCTCCCACAGATCTATTTGCCTGCAGGTCAGTTCATTTTAATTTACATACATTTATTTAGAGAACATCTAAACCGTTTTCAGCGAGAAGCCGGCTGCAGAACTTTGTGCCTCAAAGTCAAGATTAGAGTAAAACAAGAGACTGATTTGGCTTCGTAAAATATTTGATGTCAGATTATTTTTTTTTTCACTAAACTGCAACAATTTTTAATATATGTACATACATTTTAGCAGACATATTTGTTCCCGCCATTAGGAGAAAATGAGTTTTTGACAGTAAACCTCTCCCAGGTACGTTAAGCATTTACCACCCCAACGATCAGCGTCCTTGTCCCGCTGGGCCCAGGTCGCTCTAACGTTAGCGCTCGTGGTTTAAGGCTGCAACGTTTACTACAGGGACGAGACGCCAGGCAGAAGACTGAGATGTGCTCTAGTCCGAGTCGTCACTGCTGCCGTACGAGCTGTCGCAGCACTCGGCCATGTAGAGGAAGGTGTGAACGTTGGGGTTCAGTTTGGGCACCCAGTGGCGAGGCACCAGGAACGTTGCCAGATTAAACAGGTCCACAAACACTTTGTAACGATCACTGAAGGGAAAGAAAACCACGTAGAATATAAGTTATGTGATCATAAATCTGTAATTACTGTAAAATTGTAATCATTTTGAAATGTTGACGATATACGATCTGATTTCTGCAAAGTTACATGTGGAATCCCACAAGGCTCGATACTCGGACCAAAGTTTATCTTATATGTGAATGATTTAGTGAAGGTGTCTGGACTGCTAAATTGTATCTTGTTTGCTGATGATACATTCTTTTATTTTGGTAGTGACTTAGAACAAATGACTGCGTTGATAACAATGGAATTTGTTAAAATACAAACCTGGTTTAAATTAAACAAGCTATCATTGAATCTTGGAAAAACCAATTACATGTTGTTTAGTAATACAAAAAAGAATATGGATTATTTTTTTTTATTTTATTTTTTTTTTTTCAAAAAATTGATGGTGTGGAAGTAAAGAGAGTAAATGAGGTGAAGTTTTTGGGTGTGGTAATTGATGAAAAACTATCGTGGAAACAGCACATTAATTCGGTAAAAAGTAAGTTAGCCAGATCTACTGCAGTACTGTATAAAGTTAAAGATTTTTTGAATGAGACAGCTTTGCATTTGTTATATAATACAATTTTTGTTCCACATTTAATTTATTGTGTTGAAGTTTGGGGGAAGGCATGTAAAACTATAACAAAGCCTGTTTTTATTTTACAGAAAAGAGCTGTGAGAATTATTTTAGGAAAACCTTATTGTCATCCATCAAATATATTATTTAATCAACTTAAGTTATTGAAGTTTTATGATTTGGTGGATTATAATATTTCATTAGTCATGTATAGAGCTCAAAACAACTTACTGCCTCCAAACGTTCAAATGTTTTTTGTTAAGAGAAGGTCTTGTTATAGTCTTAAGGGAACTGAGATTTTTGCAAAACCTCAGTATAGAACCAGTTTAAAGGGTCGGACTGTTTCGATACAGGGAATTGATTTATGGAACAAATTGGATAACAATGCTAAATATGCTAAATCTATGCTCGTGTTTAAAAAAAAAGATCAAATCTAAGTTGTTAACAAAATACTAAAATATTTAGTTAAATCCATTGTATTAGTAATTTTCTAATTAACTAATGAAGTTTATTATTATTATTTTATTCAATTACTTGAAAAACATTGCTTGAGTTGATTGTTTGGATTGAGTTTGCTTTTGTTTTTTGAAAAAAAAGGGGCAGATAATATAAGATTTTTTCTTCTTCTGCCTTTTTTCATTTTATGTATTTTTTTCTTTTACACTGCATATTTAAACATTGTTTTTTATATTGATGTAAAATGAATAAATTTAATTAAAAATTAATAAAAAAAATGAACTTTGAGAAGCAGCCAAAAGGCCTCTTGTTTGTTGCCATGTGTTTGCAGTGATCAGTGATGGAGGTTGAAACCAAGCCATACCTGACAGTAGAACGTAGGTAGTGGTAGCCAGAGGAGCCCCCAGTTCCTGCTTTGCTGCCAATCATCCGGTGCACCATGCAAACATGGTTGTCTTCAAAAAGAGCAGAAGTTCACAGTATTTGGTTTAATGAGCTGCAGTTTAGCTTTGCGTGTTCAAGTTGTACAGTAAGACGCTGCGAGTCCGACAGAACTCACTCAGTCCAGCTCAAACTTTAGACAAACTACTGGTGCCTTGGAAACGTTTATCCATCAGACAAACAAAATACTCACATCTCCATTTGGTCATGAGGGTGTCGATGTCCATGAGGGACGTGAGCAGCTGGAAGGGAACCTGGAACCTCGGCTCTTCCCTTGGAACGGAAGAGAACTTGATGTTTCACTGGTTTCATTAAACCAAATTTTAATCACCTTAAAAATAAGAGCATCTGTCACCTGTTCAACACCTACAGCCCCGCCGCTTTGCACTAATTATCACTTTGCAGTAATGCTGCATGACTTTGTGTGCTCTGCTGAAGCCTTAATTAGCCTCATGTGACGTTCTGTCTTCACCGCGTGTGCTTTGCATGTTTAGCCTGTTGAAGCATCCTCAAAACAAAACTGCTGTAGGTGTCTAGAATTTGACGGGTGACGTGTTTTTAAAACGGGGCTTGTGAAATGGAAAAGTATACAAGAGGAACTAAACCCACAGGTGTTCTTAAATCACGTCTCGTTGGAGGTGCCTGCACCTCTCAGGTGTAAAAAAGTGTAAACTGTATTAAAACAGTGCAAATTGTGTATTTTTTGCTCAACAATTACAGGTGGAGCCATTAAATACTGCTCTTACCTGTAGAAGTAGATCATCAGAGCACCTTGGAGAGCCTTGTAAGAGAGCCGCCTCTCACCTGTCACCAACGTGCACACATATTATTTTCTTGTCTTTATTTTTACATATTTGAGTTTAAAGCAGGGATTTCGAGTGAGCTCAAAACAAACGGACAATTACCTTTGCTGACCAGGTGGTCGTGGCGCTTTTCATCGAACAGAGACGTGAAGACCTCCTTTTGTTTGACGAGCTCGGCCATCAGCTCCTCCTTCTCCTCCGATTCTGGCATTTTCTACAAAAATAAGTGATAGCCGCAAACAAAAATACAAGTCCTGTCAATCATCTGTGTGCTCCAGGCGAAGCAGGGAAAGTTTGTTCTGGGAGCCCGAGTCATTTCTTACCTCGATTTTCTCCTTCTCCACATTCAACCCATCAAATATATTGATTTGCAGCTTTTCCCAGAAATTGAATCCATCCACCTTCAAGCCCGGAGTTCTCTCCAGCCACTCCTGAAACAACAGCCCAAAGGCTTCATGACATGTACCCTCTTCAGTAGCACATCTCCGATGCAGAAGCAACCAAACACTAACCCGATGTTAACTAGAGAAATTGAATTTCCTGCAAAAATGTGAAGAATAACTTGCTGAAAAACAGCTGAATTATCTAAAAAAAAAAACTATGCTGAAATGGAAGAACAAGCCTAAATTAACATAAGAAAACAGAAAGGACACATATGCTGAATTAGGTTTAAACAAAAATGAGCACAAAATTTAGGAAATTAAGTTTAAAAAGTCGAAATTAGCATAAAATAGGAAATTAGAAAAAAGTATTAATGAGCAAATAGCTGAAAAGTAGCTGAAAAGACAGAAGGAAGCTTAAACTACTAAAAGGAAGCAGAAACAGCTGAAATGAGCCCTAAAAATGTGGAATTAGCTGAAAAAGATTAACATGAAAACAGATAAATAGCTGAAAGAGCAGAAATAACTTGAAAAGAGCGTAACAAGCTGAAATTAGCAGAAAATAAGTTAATTAGGCTGAAAGTAGCAACAATTACCATGAACAATGTGAATTAAAGTGAAAACGGCTGAAATTAGCTACAAAAATGCTAAGTAGCTGATCAAAGCTAGAACAAGCTTAAATTAGCAGACAATTTTAATTAAGCTGAAAGAAGCAAAAATGAGCAACAAGTAGAAATTATCTGAAAAAATCTGAAATTAGTACACACACAAAAAAAACTGTAAATAATCTAAAAGGGCAGAAATACTGAAATTACAAGAAGGAAGTAGAGAGAGCACACTTTTGCTGAATTGGGCTGAAACATGTTTTAGTGAGTACAAAAAATGTGGAAATTAGCTGAAAAAGCTTAAATTAGCATAATGTAGTATGTAATAGTAAAAAAAAAGCTGAAACTTGCAGAAATAAGCTAAAAGGAGCACAACAAGCTAAAATGAGCAGAAAAGTTAGAAGAAGCACAAAAATGTAGCTAGCAGAAAAAAGTTGAAAGGAGCATAGAATGGCTGAAAAATAAAACTGCTGAAAGTAGCTGAAAAGAAATTGCAGCATGAAGCTGAAAGTAGCTGAAGCAGAACAAAATGTGAAAGGAGCAGTAAAAGGTTGTAAACAGATCTAAAGATTTGAAGGATGGAAAATGAGCTCAGTTCATTTTATATAAGAAAAAAAATTACAAAAAAGGCTTAATATTTCAAAAAGCTAAAGTTGCACCAAAACCAAACGTCACAGCAGGATTGTCCTGAAGGTTTTGATTCATGGTTTGTTGAAATAGCTGAAAACTGCGGGACGAGAATCGCTCCGAAATACGCACATAAGAAAAGTGCATCACAATAGGCTTCAAAAACATTCAAACTATTAACTGAAAGTCGAAAGACGACGTCCGTGAGACGAACCTCAACCAGCTTTAGAAGAGTTGGCTCCTGCTCTGTTTTCAGAACCATCTCACTCTCGTGCCCTTTGAAATTGTCTCTGTAATGTCGTCTGTTGTATGGAACCCTCAGGTTGTCCGGCACCCCGATCTTGTTCTCCATGAGCCGAAACTGAAGACTTTGGAAGCCAGAGGCTGGAGACAGGTACTCTCTGTGCACACCAATGAGCATTAAGTGCACGTCATGACCCGGAGCAAACCAGCTTGAAGAGGTGCCGCTTATAAAAATGTTAGTGATGAAGTGGAGAAGGCTAGACGTTATTTATGAGTTTACCTAAAGTCAAAAAAGTCCAAGGCTGTCATTGTTTCCAGAACTGCAAACTGTTCGACCAGCAGCCTGAAGATCATCACGATCCTGTGGATGCGAGTGTTGACTTTGAGCATGTTGCGCTCATCTCGAACCTGAAGGGAACCAAACGCTTCATGAATCGACTGCTAATTACAGGAAATGCTTCGACTACATCCTGAGAAATAAAGAAACTGTTGTTCCTTAAAGCTGCACTATGTAACTTTGTAATGCAGTCTGTAACTTTTCTAACAATATATTTTTTAACATATTTCTTCACTCTGTCACTATCTACTGACAGACTGATGTTAGACAAAGTAATCTCTGAAAAAAACTATAGTCCCCTTGCTTCTCTATCAGCATTTATAAAAACACTAAAAACACAGAGTGACCCGCCGTTAACCAGCCAATAAAAACAGAGCTTGTTTGAATCAGCCAATAAAAACAGAGCTTGAATTTGAATCAGCCAATAAAAACAGAGCTTGAATTTGAATTTCAGCAGGGCCAGGGGGAGCAGAGCCATATATGGCTCTGAGGGGGAGGGATCAGAATGCTTTGCCTGTTGAAATTTTTTCTAAGTTCTGCAGTTCTACAGAAAGTTACACATAGCACCTTTAATTAGCTCTTACTCATAAATTATTTGCACAGCCTAATACTCTGAGCTGCTCCTGCAGAGGTGATGGGGTCACATGACCACAGCTCCACTTTCACTCTCGAACATGAGCAGAATTTGGAATTTTACTTTTTTCTGACTGAACTTCAAAACCAGGATGGTAAATGTCTCTTAATCTAAATAACTAAAAGTCCTGGCTGTTTTAACAGCGTTCAGTCCTAAACGCAAAGGTAAAGGACTTACTTAATGATAAAGCTTTATTTTTGCTGTATAATACAATCCTACTACTACATTTAATTTATTGTGTTGAAATCTGGGGTACAGCGTGCAAAACTACAATAAAACCTATTTTTGTTTTACAGAAAAGAGCCTTAAGGATAATAACTAGAACACATTATCATCATCCATCTGGGGTATTGTTTTATAAATTGAAGTTACTAGGAATTTATGATTTGGTGGAATATAATATATTTTTTTAACTAATGTATAAAGCACAAAATAACACTCTACCTTCAAATATTCAAAAGCTTTTTGTAAAGAGGAAAAGTTGTTATAATTTAAAGGGTACATATATTTTTGTTAAACCACAATACTGTATAGAACACGTTTAAAGGGTTGTTTTACTTTAATACATGGAATTGGTATATTGAATGGATTGGAATATGATGTTAAAGTTGCACAGTCAATATCTGTATTTAAGAAAATAATTAAGAATAGATTGTTGAAAAGTTATGTGTGAATGTTCTATGTTTAAAATCTCTACAAATTAGTTATATTATTATGAGTTACCGTATTCGTCGGCGTATAAGTCGCACCGGAGTATAAGTCGCACCAACCTAATTATGCCCAATTAAATGGAAAAATCAACATATAAGTCGCACCGGCCTATAGGTCGCACCTCACGTGAACTGGTGTTTTGCCCAAAATGGACTGGCTGCCAAATTGTTTGGAAGGACTTTTGACAAGATTATCACATAAAAACTACAGTATTTTGTTTGATGTGTCTTAGTTGAACTTTTCATTAATAAATGAACATAATTTTTGTATATTTTGTGTCTTTCATCATTTATCTTTAAAGATAAACACATAAAAATATATTTTTATTAGCTGACATTACAGTAAAAAACGTGTCTCAGTTTAAAATGATGACAGAAACAGATACTGTATTTATTTTATGGTTTTTATTTATTTATTCAAAACCATTGAAGTCTTCATCTTCTGTGTCACTGCACCATTTTTGGACCAGGCAGATGTCAACAGTGTAGGTACTGTAAAGGGTTTCTTAGCGCCCATAGCGGCCGAAACTGGTACTGCACCATTTTTGGAGTTTTTGACCAAAGTCAAATTATGACCAAAATATTGGAAAAATCGACGTATAAGTCGCACCGGCCTATAAGTCGCAGGGCTTAGAAATGTAGGCAAAAAGGTGCGACTTATACGCCGGAGAATACGGTATAAATATGGTTTATGGATAATTTTTGCTTGAACTGATTGTTTGAATGGAATTTTGTTTTTAAAAAAGGGCATTTATAAGATTATCTTCTTCTGCTTCCTTTCATTTTAAATTTGTTCTTTATTTGTCTATATCATTCTGTAAATTTTTTGTTCTTTTGTGTTTTTTAAATTTGAAATGAATAAAATAAAAATCAATAAAAAACCACCTTGAAGATCTAAACTCAATAGTGCAAACGGCTCCATGTGACTCACGTGTCCACTGGTGAAGATCTCCCTCACCGAGTCGAGCTCAAAGAGAATCTGTTTGAACCAGAGCTCGTAGGCTGGGATGAAAATCAAAGGTTTGATCAGCATCAATACTTCATCATGTCAGGGGTTGAATGAACAGAAACAACTTGGACTTGATGTTCGGACCCCGTGAGGTCCACCTCACCTTGATGGGTGACGATGAAGAGGTGCTCGTCATGGATCTTATTGCCTTTGACTTCACTCTGCAACACCTGGGCTGCGGTTATTTTGCTAAGCTGAGGGTCAGAAAAGAAAAAGGAGCAAACCGGTTCTGAAATGATCTTTTTAAAGTTTCAAATCCAGATGTTGACGTTTGTGTTTACCTGTAAATAGTCTCCGTAGATGATTCCTCCATTGCTGGCCTTGTTCACTCCAGCCTGTGAGGAATCCTCATCCTCTTCTACAGGAGGTTTATTTTTGAATAACCTTGAAAACAAAACAGAAAGAGTGTATTATTAATTGGCATCTTTTTCTTTAGTGGGATTAGTAACAGAGCAGGTTTCCATTTAATGAAAGAAGAAGAATAACCCTTCAAAGAGCTAATTTATCAAATTAAACGTACAAATGTCTCTTCTCGAAGTACGGACATTCACTCATCGTGTATCCAAAACAGCTGCAGCAACAACTTCTCCTAAAGCGATGAAAGTTTTCTAAACAGTCTTCTGTGTGATTCGTGTTTTTAACGACTCGACTCGTCCAATCAGTCGTGAGCGTGCAGGCGCCATCCGGCCCGCCTCTTATTTGTCTCGTGGTCCCTGTTGACATTAGGCTGGGACTTCTTTCTGGACTTTGTTTTACCTGTTTCAGAAAAAAGACCACCTCATTCAAATTAATTAAAGAAAATAATAAAACCAATGATGAAACAGCCATCATTCAGTTAAAGTTCAAACTGGATCACTGCATTGTTTTTAACTACGGTAACCGTGTTCAGTTTTTTGGTGTTTCTGTCTCGGTCATAGGGCACAGGGTTTGTAACAAGGTATCGATGAGTGTAAGAACATGAACTTGTTACATAACACACACTCTTTTGGCATGACCTGCACTGACCTGTACTTTAACAATGTTTCTACAAGTTTTAACCTCAACCAGTGCTAACAAAAATTACTTTCTTCTTTATTGAAAAAGCTCCTTTTTAATAGTTTTCATCCGTTGATAAATTATAAACATTTTATGATGCACTCTGGAAATCTCTGTTTCCAATCTGGAGGTCATTCATCCGTAAATATTTGCTGTTTGGTTAATATTTTCTTTAGCTCATCACTGAAGCTGTGCAATTGTGATGATGTTCTGAGAATAGTGCTTACGGTACTCAAAGAAAGCCCCTTTTTAAGTAAAAAGGGGTTAAAATTGCATACATACCCTCAGAGTGTTGCAGCTTGTTGATAGCTGGAAAAGGTCGGCCTTGTTAGACTTGTAACATCAGCCAAAGTTCGTGGAAACTCTTGTTTGTTTTCAGCCACATGTCATTCTGTTAAAAATAATGACAGTCTTGTTGCTCACCGCCACCTGGGCCACGCTGCAACACTCCGTCACAACAAGCAGGTTCCTTCTGAACAACGGTTCATCAGTGACCAACGAAGACATGGTCCACCCTCTAAATCTCCCAGATCTTTTGCTTTGTCTTTCACGTTGTGGACAAGTCGAGTCCCACCAGTGTGCAGCGGTCTTTAAAACATCAGAGGGATGATAATAAGCATCTATTTGTGAACTGGGACGAGGTACAAGCTAATAAGAAGCAGCAGCCCCAAATGCTTTGTTCTGTTCCCTTTCAGTTGGTCTCTCGGTGCAACATACTTGCTATGGGAATTGCGCCCCCGCGCGATTACCTGAAGGAATATACTCACGCCTTTACGGCTAGGGGAGTCACTGCCGCGCCAGAGGCCCCGCCCTCTGGGTACTTAAGCGGCTTGCGCCCCTCCATCTTTCTCTTTTTGCCTTTCACCTCGCTTAAACCTGAACTACCTCTTCGTGGGACTTCTCTGTTGCTTCATCGCTCAACCAGAGGTGAGCTTGCTCCCTACACAGAGCGCACAGAGAATTATTCCTGCGTACTGCTGGACTAGCGAAAACTAGTCCGACACTTTTCTCTTAACCCCGAAGTATTCTTCTCCTCTCTCTACAGGTTGCTTCGCTCGATGGCGCTAACTATGCCACAAGAAAAAAGCTACCTCGCTAACTCCTAGCGAGCTAGCCAGTGAAAGTGACGCGACGGAGGAGACTTTTCAAGGAAAAAGAAAGAAGATTCTGGAAGGACTCGCCCGCCTCATCTCGGACATGCCTCCGGAGAAAGGAAAGCGAAAGGCGAGACTTCCAAGGAAAACCAACGGGACGGCGAGCCCAACCTCGCTCGCCTGTCCCAGCGGATGTGGCTTTTCCCTCGCAGCAACGGACATCCACGAGGCCTGTCCAGTCTGCTTGGTAATGCTGCATGCAAAAACAGCACTGGATGCACCCGACTTTTGCCCACATTGCAACCTCATGATGGATGCGGTGCTGCGGCATCGGGTTGACCTCGTCGCCAAGGCCATGGGCTTTTCAGCTACACCAGCGGACGCGGACACCACGGAGCCCCTCACTCCCACGCCGGAGCTAGAGAACATGGCTCTACATGACAGCACATGTGTCGAATGGGGTGACAGCCCTGACGTGCTGGCTCCCATGGTGGACCTAACAGTCGAATTCGACACCTGGGCATGATGAACGAGGACGAGATCTCGATTTCAGCCTCGGGCGAATTTTCAACGGAGGAGGCGGACGTGGAACTGGAGGATCAGGGTGAAGACCTCTCCCAGACCCCAGTACCTGTGCTCCCAGAAACTGACTTTTCCATCCCTGCTCTGTTCGACTTGTGCCACAGAGCAGCGGACGCGTTGCACATCCCATGGCCTGAACCTCCGCCTCGCCAACAGGTCACGAGGCTGGCAGGAAACTATTTCTACTCGAAGCAGCAGGCCGCCACGAGGCAAAAGATGCCCGTGTTCCCGGATTTTCTGACAGAACTAACTCGCACCTGGACTCAGCCACGAGCCCCTATGCTTCTCCCCCTCTCACAGTTCCTCGACGTGGATGGGATGGATGAAGTGGGAATAGCTAACGTGCCTCAGATCGAGGACACTCTAGCGTCTCACCTGGCTCCTAAATCATCAGGAACAAAACCAACTCTTCCCAGCAAGGCTTGCCGGGCCTCGGCGTCTCTTCTCGAGAAATGCTACAGGGCTCAGGGACTCGCGGCACGCGCCATGAACGCGTCCGCGTTAATGCAGGCTTACCTAGCCGA
>JBBPBX010010512.1:16935-50265 GCA_038048925.1 Garcialebias charrua
CAGGGGACACCCTGGACATGTCTCCAGTCCATCACAAATAATTCAAAATACAAAAGTAAACTATATTGCATAAACATTTAACCAAAAAAAAATACTTCACAGTCAATCATATTGCATTTGTCCATGTTTCAAATGTGTATGGATGGATTTTGTTTAAAATATTTGTTTGGTAAATCTTTTAAACAAAATCCATCTATCATCATTTTACCCGCTTTATCCTTATCGGGTCCTGGAGGTCACTGGTGCCATATCCAGCACTGTGCGAGAGGCGGGGGACACCCCGGACAAGTCTCAAGTCCATCACAAATAATTCTAAATACAAAAGTAAACTACAGTATATTGCATAAACATTTAACTAAGAAAACAAATCTTCACAGTCTTAATCATATTGCATTCATCCATATTTCAATATGTATGGAAGGATTTTGTTTAAAAGATTTATTAAATATATTTGGTAAACCTTTTAAACAAAATCCATCCATCCATCATTGATTATCTTTATCTTTACCTGCTTTTTTCTTATTGGATCGCAGGTGCCCATATCCAGCAGTAACTGTTCAAGAGGCGGGGGACACTCTGGACAGGTCTCAGGTTCATCACAGAATACAAAAGTAAACAGAGTCAAACAGGTCAAACATTTAACTCAAAATTAAATACAGATTTCACAGTTGTTTTTTTAACCATATTGCTAACATTTGCTACATTTTTAAAACAAACTAAATGTGAAATGTACAGACTTCAGTCTCAATCATGTTGCATTTGGTAAATCTTTAAAACAAAATCTGAAAGAAAATCTCAAAACTTGTGCATGTCTGTATGACAACACCAGAACTGTAATTTGTAAATAATAATAATAATAATAATAATGAATTCCATTTATAATGCACTTTCCATTGATAAAAATCTCAAAGTGCTACAAAGTGTAACAAAGCAAAGATCAAAATAAAACAAGTGATAAAATCAATAATAATATCGACTAAGATCAAAATTAACAAAATAACAAAATTAAGATCATAAATAGTGTGAAATAAAAAGAAGAAACACTGCACAGACTCTCATCTCGGTGACAGGAGAGCAGCACCCCACATGATGACTGTCTGGAGTGAACACGTTTCTGATCTCTGCAGGACGGGTCACCCTGCTCCCCCTTGCAGGATGTGCCCCGTGCATCTGTGAGGGACCTGGGCAGACAGGTGGGGACAGTGCACAGGGCAAAGGAGACGTCTCCCATGTGGCTCTGTAGGCAGACGGGCTAGTAAAGCATCAAACACCTCCTGCAGGTCACGCTCCCCCTGTACGTTTCCACATCTAGGGGAGAAAGAAGTTGATCCTCTGTGGTATGGGCATCCTTGGGCTGAGAACAGTCTCTCCTCTTTGGGGACGTACAACATCGCCTTGGCCACCTCATCCAGTGTTGCTTCATCTGTCTCTAGACCCCGTGCTATGTAGGCATCTCGTGCACAGAGCTTAACATGGCGGTACTCCAGAGGCAAAAATGGTACAAAGAAGTCAATCAGGTGACCAGACATTAACTCACTCTGAGCAAAACCACCTTGAGACTCAACAGTTTCAGCTCGAAGACGATGCTCCAGATCTTCCATACCGATATCCTCTTGATTCTGACCGGAGTGCCAGAAGTCCAGCGCTACATCGTTGATCGCAGCACCACCAATATTACTGAGGAAGAGGAAGATGGCTCTGCGGTAGCTGACTCCATCCACGTTGTCGTAGTGATCCATGAAGGGTTTGATGGCATCAATAAGACCTGGATGGAGCTTCTCAGCCTCATCGAAGATGAACAGTGTTTGCGGGCAGCGCAGCACTGTGTCTCGGATAGCGTCTCTCAGATGGCCCTTGTACGTGTCCACCAGTCTGGCGTGTGGGAAGTGGAACGGGGCGATGAACAAGCGCACGCACTCGCTCTTCACCCCGTCCCGATACAGGTTATCAGCGATGACCCGGGCCACAAAGTTCTTGCCCGTTCCAGACCAGCCATGGAAGGAGAGCGTCAGAGGCTTGTTGGGCTCTGGGTTGATGACGAAGCCCTGAATGGCTTTAAGAACCACAGACTGGGCCAGGTGCTGCCCGTGGAGCTTTGTTTGTAGGTCCTTCTCCAAACCTGTGATGTTGTTGGTTATCCTGCAGTCTCCAGACTCGCAGCACTGACCCAGACGACACCGTCTTCATGTGGAGGTCGGTCTCTGCGACACAGTCCTGGACTGGTTCAAATCTTTCCTCTCCAATAGGCTGGAATGTGTTAGTCTTGGCAACGCCACGTCCCAGACAGTTTGTGTCTCCTGTGGTGTCCCTCAGGGGTCGGTTCTGGGGCCCCTGCTGTTTTCCCTTTACATGCTGCCTTTAGGTCAAATTATTAATCAGTTCAACATTTCTTTTCACTGTTATGCCGACGATACACAGCTTTACATCAGGACTGGAGCATCCTCATCTTCCACCTTGTCATCTCCATCTTCACTCACTGCCCTCTCTGCCTGCCTGGAGGCAATTAGGGCATGGATGAATCAGAACTTTCTTCAATTAAACTGCTCCAAGACTGAGGCCATACTGATTGGCACCCCTCACCAGGTACAAACATCTCCTATAACAAGACTTTCCTTTTCTGGACAAGACATCCCCCTCTCCACCTCTGTTACTAATCTTGGAATAAAAATGGACTCCAATCTTACATTTGAAAATCACATTAAGCATCTGTTTAAAACTTGCTTCTTCCATCTTCGAAACATCTCCAGACTTCGCCCATCCCTAACTTTATCCGATGCTGAGAAGCTCGTCCATGCTTTTGTCTCCTCCAGGCTCGACTACTGCAACTCCCTGTTTATTGGAATCCCTGGCAAAAACCTTCAGAAACTTCAATATATTCAAAACAGTGCAGCAAGGATCTTGTTGAGAGTTCGTAAATTTGAACATATTACGCCCATTCTCCATAACCTTCATTGGCTTCCTGTCGCCTACAGAATTCAGTACAAAACTGCTCTCATTACACATCAATGCTTACACGGAACTTCACCAGATTATCTGAAGGATATTCTTATTCCATACTCATCCACCCGCTCGCTGCGGTCACAGAACAGCAATCTCCTTCACATTCCGAGAACCAAATTAAGGACCATGGGAGACCGGGCTTTCAGTGTGGCTGCCCCCCGTCTGTGGAACTCTCTTCCTGACTGTCTAAGAGCCCCACAGTCTGTGGTTGACTTTAAGAGCGGCTTGAAGACCTTCCTTTTCGACCAAGCATACTCTGCCTCCTCATGATTCTACTTTTGATCTTGGCTGATATTGTTATTGATTTTAATTGTTTTATTATTTGTTTTATTGACATTTAATTCTGTTGCTCCTTGTAGCACTTTGAGATTTTCATTAATGAAAAGTGCGTTATAAATTGAATTCATTATTATTATTATTATTATTATTACCACTGATGGAGCAGGCTGATGTAGTCCTGAGGAAAACCTGCCCACAGGTCCCCGGCAGGAACTTGCTGCGAGGCATCGTCCTGGTGGGGCTGACACTCCCCCTCCCAGATGTTGCAGTAGAAGTAATTGAAATAGTAGGTGGAGGCGTTGCTGATGCTGCCGAGGTGGAGGAAGTGGGCCTCCGCCGCGGACAGGAAGCAGAGCAGCAGACACCGCGCCAACATGGAGGGAGCACCGGGGGTCCAGGAGGAGACTGCTCGACCCTTCACGGTCCATCTAAATGGTATGATGTAGAACTCTTTTTATTCAGTAATGACTAGATTCTTTTGCAGAAAAATAAGCTGATCAACATGGTCAGGAGTAAGAGTGCTGCGCTGTGCAGTCACAATGTCTCCTGCTGTAGAGAACACTCGTTCTGCAGCGACGCTGGTGCCAGGGATGCACAGGTAGTGTTTAGCTATTTTAGACAGTAGAGGAAACTCTCCCTCATGAAATCTCCACCACTGGAGAGGGTCTGCTGAGAGAGTCAGTGGAGGGACTTCCAGGTACTTCTTCAGCTCTTCTTCAGCTGTGGTTCTGATGGATTTAGTGGGCACACTGACCTGGTGAAATGTCTTTCCTAAAAGATGAACCAGTGCTGACTTTCTTTTTGGAGGGGGACCTTCATCTTGGCTTGGTGCTGGACCCTGGCTGTGTCTGTCATCTGGCCTCTCTTCAACAACAACAACAACTAAAAAACAGGGCTGATTTAGAGTGCAACACCGCATGAATTTTTCAAAAACAATTTGGAGTTAGAACAAAAAGTTGGCATATGTCTATTGACGTAAAATGTTCGCCTATTTTTGCCGGACCTACTCTGAGCAATACTGCAGCCGTGACTAGTTCTGAATACTGTGGTTAAGCTAGCCGCCTCGTTGGAAATAGTGTAAGATGATTTATTTTGATGTAAGATGATTTATTTTGACAGTTCAATTAATGTGGTGGAAATACAGGGGCAGTTATACATTTATGTTACTGTGTCTTTAAGAGAGTTCTTCTTCGTTGGTTTTGGTGTGTGGGGTTTCAGGTTAAGCGGGGGAAAGCTGCAGACGCGGGCAGACGCGGTGTTGTGATGAAGCTGTAACGAAGTGCTGAATAAAAGTTCGGACAGTAAAGCTATTCCCTGTCAGTGTGATTGCTCTTTCTCCACCCACGACCTCCGGATGTATTGGTAACACGTCTTCACCTCATACAGCGGTGTTACACTGGTGGCAGCGGGTTTGTGGACTCTTTCAGCGATTGGAGCGGTGAGCACATGCTGAGCATGCTATTAGCCATATAGCTAATGCTGCACATGCTGATAGGCGCGTTTAGCTGCTGCTGAGGACAAACCTTTTTTTTCTTCCTTCATTTTTTTTCTCTCTGCTGCATGTTACAAGGACCAGTTATGGAGAGTAATTGTTGGGAACAATTACCTGTTCATTCTGCTACTGGCCGTACCAGGCCACAGTACAGCCACATCTTTGTGGGGGATGAAAAAGAGGACTTTTATAAATGGTGCAGACGTTTTGAAGTGACTGCTGCTACTGATCCTTACGCTAATGAGGATAGTTTGGCCAAACTGTTACCTACATGCTTGGGGGGAGCTGCTTTTAGTTACTGGGACAGTCTATCGGATGCAGTTAAAACAGACTATTCAGCCACAAAAGAGAAGCTGAAGGGCGTTTTTGGACAAACTGCTTATTTGTTGACTTTCCAAAGCTACATTGATGCACGCAGTTGCCTTCCTGGTGAAGCTCTTCCTGTGTTTGCTGCAGAAATTTGCCATTTGGTCGAGGAAGCTTTTCCAACTTAAGATAATAGTGATAATAGTGTTTATGAGCTGGATGACAGACTCTTTTTCAGAACGGACCGGTGCACCGAGACTATGGGAAAAACATGAGGAGGCGGTGTTTGTATTTATGTGCACAAAGATTGGTGCTCGAACTGTGCTGTTATCAATAGGCTTTGCTCAGCTGCTGTGGAGCTGATCACAGTAAGGTATAGACCCCACTACATCCCCCGTGACTACTCCGTGATCCTTATCACTGTTATTTACATAGCCCCTGATGCTAATGCTAATGACGCTCAGGGAGAAATTAATGACTTACTCAGCTCACTGCAGTGTAAATATCCAGAGGGGCTCTTCATTGTCTCAGGTGACTTCAATCACGTAGATTTACAGGTCTCTCTCCCAACCTTCAATCAGCACGTTTCCACAGCAACAAGAGGAAATAAAACGCTTGACCAAGTCTACACGAATGTGAAGGGGGCGTACACGGCGAAGCCACGCCCACCGCTCGGGACTTCTGACCCCGACTCTTTTATCTTGGTCCCAAGACAGCTTCCCCTCTCAGACGCTTAAGCCGGAACAAAGAGAGATAAAAGTTTGGCTTCAAGGTAGCATCTCCATGCTGAGAGACTGTTTTGAGAATACAAACTGGTCTGTCTTCAGGGAGGCAGCGACTGATGGGAGCTCAGTGGATCTGGAACTTTATGCTTCCTCAGTTCTGGGTTATATTAGCACATGCTCTGAAAATGTATCCATAAAAAAAAAACATGTTAAATGTTACTCTAACACAAAACCCTGGTTAAAGCTGCTATATGTAACTTTTCTAACAATATGTTTTTAACATATTTCTTCACTCTGTCACTAGATTGATGTTAGAGAGGTAATCTCTGAAAAAAACTAAAAAAAAATATTGTCCCCTTGCTTCTCCAGGTGGTAAATAAGCATTTCTAAAAAGAAAAAGTGACCCGCCATTTTCCAGCCAATAAAAACAAAGTTTGTAACCAGCCAATAAAAACCGAGCTTGAATTCGAATCAGCCAATAAAAACAGAGCTTGAATTTGAATTTTAACAGACCACAAGGGGGCAGTGCCATATATGGCTCTGAGGGGGAGGGATCAGAATGATTTGCTTGTTGAAATTTTTTCTAAGTGCTGATGTTCTACAGAAACTGCAGACTCCACCTTTAAATAAAGAGGTCCGCACCCTACTGGCAGCCAGGGACACTGCCTTCAAGTCTGGAAACACAGAGGAACTGAGGAAGAGCAGGAAAGAGCTGGTTGCTGGCATTAAGAATGCCAAGGCCATATATGCACAGAGGATTGAGGGACAGTTCACCTCACAAGACCCACGGAGCATGTGGAAGGGCATTAAATGCATAACAGATTACAAAGGCAAGAACAAACAATGCCCCAAGGACCCATCTCTGCCTGATGCCCTCAATAAGTTTTATGCACGTTTTGAAGACCCAAACAGACCAGCTAGCACCAGACTCACCTCATCACCAGATGAAGAGCATCTCAGAGTGACCGCAGCAGAAGTGAGAGGCAGTCTCAGAAGGATCAACCCTCATAAAGCAACCGGACCAGACAACATCCCAGGGAAAGTTCTGAAGGAATGTGCGGACCAGCTCTGTGAGGTGCTGGCTGACATCTTCACCACCTCACTTGCACTGGAGTCAGTTCCCACCTGCCTGAAGACCGCCACCATCATCCCAGTCCCAAAGAGCTCCACAGTGACTGGTCTGAATGACTATAGACCGGTGGCCCTCACCCCGATAGTCGCTAAATGCTTTGAGAAACTGGTCATGTCCCACATCAAGACAACCGTCAACATCAACGAGGATCCTCATCAGTATGCATACCGCGCGAACCGATCAACAGAGGACGCCATCTCCTCTGTGGTCCACATTGCTCTCACCCACCTGGATCAGAAGGACTCATACGTGCGCATGCTCTTTGTGGACTTCACATCTGCCTTCAACACCATGATCCCCCAAACTCTGATAGACAAACTATCCACACTTGGACTAAGCCCCTCCGTTTGTAACTGGGTACTAGACTTCTTAACAAACAGACCACAGTCCGTGAAGATCCACAACTTCTCCTCCTCCACCATTACCCTCAGCACTGGCTCTCCTCAAGGATGTGTGCTGAGCCCTCTTCTGTTCACTCTGCTCACATATGATTGTACAGCCACACATCCAGGCTGTCATATTGTTAAGTTTGCAGATGATACAGTTGTGGTGGGATGCATCACAAACAATGATGAGTCCAGCTACAGACAGGAGGTGGAACACCTGGAGAGCTGGTGCAAAGAGAATAACCTTCACATGAATGTGAAGAAGACAAAGGAGATGATTGTGGACTTCAGAAGGAACAAACAAACCCACACCCCACTGAACATAGGTGGATCAGTGGTGGAAGTGGTCTCCAGCTACAAATACTTGGGTGTACACTTGAATGATAACCTCAGCTGGAGCAACAACACCACCAGCCTGATCAAGAAAGGTCATCAGAGACTCTACTTCCTCAGACGGCTGAGACGAGCTGGTCTGAGCAGCCCAGTCCTCACCTCCTTCTACAGGTGTGCAGTGGAGAGCATCCTGTGCTCCAGCATCAACGTGTGGCATGGAGGCTGCACAGTTGCAGAGAGGAAAGCTCTACAGAGAGTGGTGAAGGCTGCACAGAAGTCTGTTGGAGTCAGTCTCCCCACCATCACAGACATTTACACCTCCAGATGCAGGAAAAGAGCCACCTGCATCATGAAAGACCTCACTCACCCAGCACACTCACTCTTTGCCCCACTCCCCTCAGGACGGAGGTTGAGGAGCATCAAATGTAGAACCACTAGACTGAGGAACAGCTTCTACCCTGAGGCTGTTAGACTCATGAATAAATAAATAATAAGAATAATCACTGCAAAATATCACATCATGCTGATGCTGATCTGTTTTCTTGTTGCTGTGTTCATCTGTGACCATCTGCTCATACAGACTCATGTTCGTGCTGCTGTTTATAATGATGTTTTTCTACTACATTAGGGCTTAGTGTATTTCTAGTTGATGTTTTTCTTAGTTAATCCTAGATGTTATTACTGTTTTTCTTCTTGCATTTGTTGTTGGATGTAACTGGGACCCTGTGTACATAATCTCGTTTTCATCACATGTACCACATGCGGTGCAAATGACAATAAAGACTCTCTGACTCTGACTAAACAGGGAGAAAAATTTAGACGCTTTCTTGCTGGACTTGATCCACACCTTCAACTGTGATGTCATGAGCTGGGTGTTAAGACATTGGAGACTGCTGTAAGAAACATGAGGGAGATAGTATATTGTGTCTTTAAACACATATAGTGCCACCCAGATGTAACTAAAGGATTTTAACAGGGGTCAGTATTAAGCTGACCTCTTTATCCTTAATTAATCTACTTATTCAGATTGAATAGTAATTTCACGGATTCTTTTCTTTTTCAGTTTACCCAATATTTCTGTGATCTTTATGATGGATAAATAAACAGAGCTATAGAGTGACAATGGACATTGACTTAGTTTGGTATGCCAGGCGACACTACCATTTATTTAAAATAAATCAACTAAAATCAACACCATTACACTTGATTGATATGATTTCACTTTCTTTCAAATTAATACGTCAGCACACTTAAATTTAACACAACAGACTTCAATATTGGATGTTAACATATTTAGTCTGTGGGCTCTTCAGCTTAAAATAGTTTCCAGCTTAGATTGAGAGGCAAAAGAATAGGAGGAAAGATTTAAGAAGAATTGGGAGGTTAAGAGAGGAAGTTTATCTTGCATTTATGAAACCAGATGACACTCTTCCGTACGCGTCCAGCTAAGATATCATCACACCTCCAGCAAGCAAACAGCGGCTCCTTTACCTTAAGACGTCCGCCTTGGTTCTGGTAAAGAGCTGTGATCAGCTTTAGACTGACGAGTCGTCGGTCCCGCAAGTCCAAGCTGGACTCCACACGTGTTTACCTTGTCGGTGTCGGTGATACTCGCTTTCGTCGGCAGAAGTCGTGGCAATCGTGGTTTTTGGCTCAAGATAATTTATTCCAGGAAGGAATAACAAAGTTTGAGCTTACGCTCATTCGAAGTGGACTCATAACAGCCTGTTATCAGTCCTTAGCTGAAGACGAAGGTCGTTAGCTCTTGACCAAACGTATCCAGCTCTTTGGGAAAGTTCACATCTCTTTCGAAGCTCCCAGCAAACTCTGAAGCGTTCAGCAAAAGTTAGAACTTAAAAAGATCATGAGATGAGAGATGAGACTTGTGTCTCTTTCATTGGTCCGTGGACCAGTCGAGCAATTCACTTGCCGTTATCACGACCCAAGGTTACAGCCCGAGCAGAGGGAAATTGTTTAGGAAAAGACAGAGCAGCTGGAGCCCTTTCATGAAAAACAACAGATTAACTGTCTTCTGACTTTCTAAACAAAACCGTCCGGTCTCTGTGACCCGAGACTTCACCTTTAACACAGCAGTGAACACAGTTTAACTCTTACAGAATAACACAGCTTAAAAGCACACATCATGAAAATGACAAAAGTTATTCTTTTGATCACATCAGCCTAAAATCAAAGATAGAAATAGTCTCTTTTAGTGACTATGTTCTCAGATTACAGCTAATGGAATGATTTTGTAGTAAATGTCTTGCTTTACTGAGAGGTCAGTAAAGGTCATCACTGGACAGTTCAAAAACCTTAGTTTGACCCTGGGTAGGTCCACTACATCTCCCCCCTTTTGGAAGCCATCGCCAGTCCTTGGGGATGGGGTCCAACACGAAAGGAAACCTTGAACTGTCTTTGATCTTGAAGTAATCCAGCAAGTGGAAAAGAAAAATCAAAAATTATAATCCCATAAAGTTTTTGGAAATTCCATACTGTTCAGAGGTAATCCCATTGCGAAAAGCTTTTAATCCTTTGGAAAACAAAGTCTGTGATCCCTTGGAAAGCAAAGTCTTATAATCCACAGCGGTAATTCCACAGCAGTAATTCCACAACGGTTAGTATTGTTGATTGATCAGCAACAATTGTTTTCATAATCAGCATGTAGAGGGGATCCCTCGATTGACGCAGAGGAGGCGACCCTTGGATGAAGGTTGAAGACCAAGCGTTGGAGCTGCAGGTCCCCACATCGAAGGTTGTTGGCTGGTTGGTTTCCAGTCAGTGCCACTCTGGTTCTATGTGTCATGCAATTATGTGGTTTTTTAAGGTGGGCTTATGATTGGGATTTTACATTAAGCCTTACCTATATGCACCTGGTATGTAAGCTATCATGGTTTAGATCAGCTACAATTACCAATTAAGGGGTGGATCAATTCTGTAAAATTAGATATAGGGATTTGTACCTATAAAATTTTGGAGGGCTTCTGTAACGAAGGCCTCTAATTCCAAACTATTCCTCCATTCATTACTTAGTTTAGGTTAAACTAAAATAAAAATGAAATATAGTTTGATCTAAATGTCTGTTGTCTTTTAGACGAACGACGTAGGATTTGGTATTCCTAATAAATTTTGAAGTCTATGGCGAGACTCATCAAAATAAATAGACAATCTAGAATAGAAACGATCGAATCGGTTCAATTTAGAAATTATGAGACCAGTGTAGTTTATGGTACCTTAAGTAGCTTTAAACTACATTGACTCTTCAACGATTGAGATTTAACAAAACGAACTGCATGTTGGCATAGTTAAATCCATATCATTCATTAACCAATGTTAATACAAAACCTTTTTGGCTGGGAGTGTTCAGAACCAAACAATATCTCAACTTATGACAACAGTAATGACTAAACAACAAGGAAACAACGTTTCACTGCTTCGACACACTCTTGTCATCAGATTCCAAAGTGCAACACACAAGAAAACAGGTCTCAACTTTATGACTGAGGTCAAATTAAATCTCGTGGATTTAAACGGTTGTTAAGGTCAGTTTTTTGTTGTGGGTTTTAGGCTTAGCGTTAATCCCTTGTTCTACTGGGGGACTTCAATGCTCACGTGGGCAATGACAGTGAGACCTGGAGGGGTGTGGTTGGAAGGAACGGCCCCCCTGATCTGAACCAGAGTTGTGTTCTGTTATTGGACTTCTGTGCTCGTCATGGATTGTCCATAACGAACACCATGTTTAAGCATAAGGGTGTCCATATGTGCTCTTGGCACCAGGACACCCTAGGTCGCAGTTCGATGATCGACTTTGTTGTCGTCTCATCTGATCTGCGGCCGCATGTCTTGGACACTCGGGTGAAGAGAGGGGCGGAGCTGTCAACTGACCACTACCTGGTGGTGAGTTGGCTCCGATGGTGGGGGAGGATGCCGGTCAGACCTGGCAGACCCAAACGTATTGTGAGGGTCTGCTGGGAACGTCTGGCAGAGTCTCCCGTAAGACGGAGCTTTAACTCCCACCTCCGGGAGAGCTTTGAACACGTTCCGAGGGAGGCGGGGGACATGGAGTCCGAGTGGGCCGTGTTCCGCGCCTCTATTGTCGAGGCAGCTTATCGGAGCTGTGGCCGCAAGGTTGTTGGTGCCTGTCGTGGTGGCAACCCTCGAACCCGGTGGTGGACACCGGCAGTGAGGGATGCTGTCAGGCTGAAGAAGGAGTCCTATTGGGCCTTTTTGGCTTGTGGGACCCCGGAAGCAGCTGATAGGTACCGGCAGTCCAAGCGGCATGCGGCTCGGGTGGTTGCTGAGGCAAAAACTCGGGCGTGGGAGGAGTTCGGAGAGGCCATGGAGAATGACTTCCGTACGGCTTCGAGGCGATTCTGGTCCACCATCCGGCGTCTCAGGGGGGGAAAGAGGTACGCGACCAACACCATTTATGGTGGGGGTGGCGTGCTGCTGACCTCAACTCGGGATGTTGTGAGTCGGTGGGCGGAATACTTCGAAGACCTCCTCAATCCTACTGGCACGTCTTCCACTGAGGAAGCGGAGCCTGGGGACTTTGGGTCGGGTTCTCCGATCTCTGGTGCTGAGGTCGCCGAGGTGGTTAAAAAGCTCCGCGGTGGCAAGGCTCCGGGGGTGGATGAGATTCGCCCGGAGTTCCTTAGGGCTCTGGATGTTGTAGGGTTGTGTTGGCTTACGCGACTCTGCAATATCGCGTGGACATCGGGGGCAGTTCCCTTGGATTGGCAGACTGGGGTGGTGGTTCCCCTATTCAAAAAGGGGGACCGTAGGGTGTGTTCCAACTATAGGGGGATCACACTCTTAAGCCTCCCTGGTAAGGTCTATTCAGGGGTTCTGGAGAGGAGGGTCCGTCGGATAGTCGAACCTCGGATTCAGGAGGAGCAGTGTGGTTTTCGTGCTGGTCGTGGAACACTGGACCAGCTCTACACCCTCAACAGGGTCCTGGACGTGGGAGTTTGCCCAACCAGTTTACATGTGCTTTGTGGACTTGGAGAAGGCATTCGACCGCGTCCCTCGGGGGGTTCTGTGGGGGGTACTCCGGGAGTATGGGGTACCAGGCCCATTGATAAGGGCTGTTAGGTCCCTGTACGACCGGTGTCAGAGCTTGGTCCGCATTGCCGGCAGTAAGTCAGGCTCGTTTCCGGTGAGAGTTGGACTCCGCCAAGGTTGCCCTTTGTCACCGATTCTGTTCATAACTTTTATGGACAGAATTTCTAGGCGCAGCCAAGGTGTTGAGAGGATCCGTTTTGGTGACCTTAGAATCACTTCTCTGTTTTTTGCAGATGATGTGGTCCTACTGGCTTCATCAGTTCGTGATTTACAACTTTCACTGGAGCGGTTTGCAGCCGAGTGTGATGCGGCCGGGATGAGGATCAGTTCCTCCAAATCCGAGGCCATGGTCTTGAGCCGGAAAAGGGTAGCATGCCCTCTCCGGGTCGGGGAGGAGGTCCTGCCCCAAGTGGAGGAGTTTAAGTATCTCGGGGTCTTGTTCACGAATGAGGGAAAACTGGAGCGTGAGATCGATAGGCGGATAGGTGCAGCGTCCGCAGTGAAGCGGGCGCTGTACCGGTCTGTCGTGGTGAAGAGAGAGCTGAGTCAAAAGGCAAAGCTCTCAATTTACCGATCGATCTACGTTCCCACCCTCATCTATGGTCATGAGCTTTGGGTTGTGACCGAAAGAACGAGATCTCGGATACAAGCGGCTGAAATGAGTTTTCTCCGCAGGGTGGCTGGACTCTCCCTTAGAGATAGGGTGAGAAGCTCAGTCATCCGGGAGGGACTCGGAGTAGAGCCGCTGCTTCTCCACATCGAGAGGAGCCAGTTGAGGTGGCTCGGGCATCTGGTTAGGATGCCTCCTGGACGCCTCCCTGGTGAGGTGTTCCGGGCATGTCCCACCGGGAGGAGACCCAGAGGAAGACCCAGGACGCGCTGGAGGGACTATGTTTCTCGGCTGGCCTGGGAACGCCTTGGGATTCCCCCGGAGGAGCTGCTCCAAGTGGCTGGGGAGAGGGAAGTCTGGGCCTCCCTACTTAGGCTGCTACCCCCGCGACCCGACCCCGGATAAGCGGAAGAAGATGGATGGATGGATGGATGGATGGCAAAGGCGATTGAAATACTGGCGGACAAAGTTCAACAGCTACAGATGACGGTTGACCGCTGGCATGAGAATGCATATTGCCTGGACAAGCGGGATTATGGATTTCGTCATCGGAGCTCCACTTCGGCTGGACGAGGTGAGGGCAGATATTCATTGGCCGACTACCATCTGTCACCTCCACGCCGCAGAGACTCATCAAATGACCGGAACGCACGTTGCCGCAGCTCCTTACACACATCATACGACAAGGAGGAACACAACCAACGGGATTCACCTTCTCGATCCATCTCATCTGAACGCTACTCGCAAGGCTACAGCTCTTCAAACAGAGGCTACGCTAGCCGTGGTCGTTCTCCTGACTGCTATGAAAGTGGGAGCTTTCCTCGCTCTCCCAGTCCTGGGCGGGTACGGTTCCGGTCCCTTTCACGTCACAACAGGGAGCAGAAAGACTACAATTTAAGGAAAATGGACATCACACATGACCCTACAGAATGCAGGGGTCATGGGACATTGGAAGTGGATCCGTATCAAGGGACAATCACTCACAAAGATGGTAAGAAACACTCAAATACAGATGTCATGTCACGGATACCATTGGGACAGAACTCGATCGAGATGACAAGTGTAACGCTACCTGAGGCTCACTCTTCGCCTAATGATACAGGAAAATCTGTCTCACTGTCTGAGTTGCCATGCTCGACCGCTGAACCTTTGGAGGTGACCAATGTTGTATGAAAAGTGTGTTGTGTGGATAGGGCACAGGTAAATGTGGGGTTTGCCACATTACAACAGACATTATCTGACCATAACATGGACATTGTAACCGCACAACTTGCTGATCCTGTTCTCGGGGAAGTGTATACTTGGGTAGAAAACAACAAATGTCCCTACCTCAGACAGGTAAAAGGTAGAATGCAGAGAAAACTATGGTGGCAGTTTCATAACTTGGTGCTATGTAACAACTTGTTTTGTTGCAAAGGCCAAAGAACGCCGGGGAAACCTGAGTTTTATCAAGTGTTAATTCCATTGGCACTGGTTACAGAAACAATGCAATTTTTTTCATGGTAATCTATGTTCTGGTCATTACAATGCTGAACAAACATTTAAGAACGCATTGACAGTGTGTTATTGGCCAGGAATGAGATCTGATATTGAACATTTTTGTAATCTGTGTAAGACGTGAAGCTTTTAGGAGGGTTGTACCAAAGCACATATCTCCTTTACAATCTATTTAGACTGAGAGACCATTTCAGTTGGTCTGTACTGACATTACCGAACTTCCAGTTACATCTGTTGGGAACAGATATGTGCTTGTGGTACAGGACCATTTCACCAAGTATGTGAATGCATATGCTATGGTTGACCAAAAGGCTGCCACAGTAGCACAGTTACTCTGTGAGAGATATATCCCTGAACATGGTGTTCCTGAGGAACTGTTGTCGGATCAGGGACGACAATATGATTCAGAAATTATGCAAAACATTTGTCATAGACTAAAGATGACAAAGAAAAGGACCTCCCCACATCACCCAAGAGGGAATGGTATGGTTGAGAGAGTTAACAGGACTTTGAAAGGACAATTGGCTCGACTCATCCAGGACTATGGAGGTGAGTGGGACCACTATCTTCCTGCTGTGGTACTTTCATTCAACTCTACGCAACACTCGAGCACAGGGTATTCACCTTATTTCCTTGTGCATGGTAGAGAGCCCAGACTACCGGCTAATGTTCATGTTTCATCGCCAACAGTTTCTGATAGTCCAACAAACTATGGTGCAGAACTGGTTAGACGGCTGGACGCTGCTTTATCTGTCCCAATGCCAAACATGGACACGCTGCCGAGGTATACAGGTACAGCTTTGTATGGTTCATTACCCTTGCTCTTTGACCTAACAGCGCAGACATCAGAAACTGCTAGGTCATTGACACTTTCACCAAGGAGACAAACTGGACCAGTCTCCCAGCAGCCGGCACAAACACCTCCTAGCTTGCCGCCCGCTGATATTGCCGTTGTCACCAGGTGTGGGCGTACTGTTCGGAGGCCACAATGACTGTTGTCATGATAAAGTTACAAAGAGTTGTCTTTCATAAGACATGGTATGAAACAGGTGCATTATTATTTAAAAAAAAAACATTGTTGTTCTCTATGTGGCCTTTGTTGTAAGTTTTCTTGTTCTGAGATTGTGTTTTGGAAAAATGACTTATGTTCTTTTATTGTTATTATTGTTACCTTATTTTGAAATGAGGACATTTCATTAAAAGAGGGGGAAGTATGTAAGATGATTTATTTTGATGTAAGATGATCTATTTTGACAGTTCAATTAATGTGGTGGAAATACAGGGGCAGTTATACATTTATGTGTCTTTAAGAGAGTTCTTCTTCGTTGGTTTTGGTGTGTGGTGTTCAGGTTAAGCGGGGAAAGTGGCAGACGTGGGCAGACGCAGTGTTGTGATGAAGCTGTAACGAAGTGCTGAATAAAAGTTCGGACAGTAAAGCTATTCCCTGTCAGTGTGATTGCTCTTTCTCCACCCACAACCTCCGGATGTATTGGTAACACGTCTTCACCTCATACAGCGGTGTTACAATAGTAAAGCCAGACATACTCGACTTTGACTTGGCGTCTTTACAGGAGACAACCTCTCTCCCTCTTGCACAGCCTACTACTGCAATTACTTTTCAAAAAGGGACATATTTAACACTTTTTTACCCGTTTCCTCTCGTACTGCTGTAATCAGTCTTCTTTTCATTTCATTTCTCACTTCTCGCCGCCACTCAGTCAGAACTCAGTTGCAAACAATGCTTCTTCTTCTTCTTGATGAATTTAATAGAGGTTGGCAATGGGAAAAACGATAGGTGTGCTTTACCGCCACCAACTGGTAAGGAGTGTGGACCACATCACTACCGGTACATTGTGCTGCATTCATTGTTGTCGTAAAAAAGAGTTTTGTGTTCGTAATGTCCAGCTGAAGTGGCAAACAGGATGTCAAGGCTCTCTGTTGGGGTGGCAACTGCCACCCCATGCCACCCCACGTGATCGCTTTCTCTTCCGCTGACTCCATGCATTAAAACCGCAAATAAAGACAACAGTTCAGCACGCGAGCGGAAACCTATTTGTTTTTGTTGTGTGACGTCAAACAGTTCTTCTTCTACGGTAGATTTCTTCTTCTACACCTTTCTTGCAACATATGCACAGGTTTTAGAGGGTACTGCCACCTGCTGGTCGGTAAAAAAACAGCACTTTGCCATGCCCCGCCGTGCGACAACTATAAACACAGAGGCGACACTGTAAACGCATTTCGCCGCACGGCACAGTGCACGGCACAGTGCACGCGCAGCGCGCGCACTCCAGCCTGCGGACCAAAGTGCGAGTCTAAATCAGCCTTAATGCTTCCCAGACAGTACAGCATGGTATTCCTGGTGTTCGGTTAACTCCGAGGAAAAATTAAATTTCAGATGTTAGAAATTTAGTAAAGTCTTCCTCGGCTAAAAGTCAGGTGTTGAATCTCCAAGGACAAAATACCCACCGACAGTGTTTAACAATTTTTTCTGATGATTTTTTCATGAAATCTTTCTGACTACAGTAGCCTGGCCCTCGCCTTCCTACGCAGCTCAGCTCAATTCTATTTTCCCTTCACTGCTCCGTCTGGGACTTCTCCCATGGAGAAGGATTTCGCTGGCAGATTTTTGGCCGGACCAATCAGAGAACAGAAGGCGGAGTTTTGAATGACGTCGATTTCATGCTCAGTTTGCCCTGCTTAAAATGGCTGCCACAGAAGCGAGCCGGCACGAAGGAATTTTCAAGAAAACACGGTAAAAACTCTTTTTTCTTTGCTGAGGAAAAATATATTTCTTAGCTGACGTTACATCAGAAGTGTTCCTGAGCTTAGCAGTTCCTAAATCAATTCACAAAATGGTCAAATCTGCTGGATTTAAATTGTTTTGGTTTGACTTTTTCCAAACAGCCTCGGGGGCGCTACGAAAATAAATTATAAAAAAATCGAATTTTATCTCAAATGTTTCATCCAGGCCAACAGTTAGTAAATTAAAGTCATATAATTACACACTGGTAGCATTCCAAATTTATTTATTATTATTTTGGTGGTTTGAGAATGGAATTTCCTTACAAAACCTAAGGATGGTGATGGTTGAGCATGAACTTTCTTGTCTTGAACCACTTTGGCTGTGGCCGCCGGCCTGGGAGGAGTCGACGAGGGACAGGACGGCCCACAGAAACCTTTTTAGCTCCAGCAAACTGGCTGGTCCACTTAAGTTGTTTACGGCTTGGTGGGGAAACAGTTTACTCGAACTCCTCTGACTGATGAAGCCCTCCAGATAGAGGGCAAAACTTTGTATAAAAAAGAAACTGTCCAGATGACCCAACAGAATTATTGGATTTGGTACCTGGATGATCAGTATCAGCAGGTCCTGGAGGGTGCGTGGGAGTTTGCCCAACCAGTTTACATGTGCTTTGTGGACTTGGAGAAGGCATTCGACTGCGTCCCTCGGGGGGTTCTGTGGGGGGTACTCCGGGAGTATGGGGTACCAGGCCCATTGATATGGGCTGTTAGGTCCCTGTACGACCGGTGTCAGAGCTTGGTCCGCATTGCCGGCAGTAAGTCAGGCTCGTTTCCAGTGAGAGTTGGACTCCGCCAAGGTTGCCCTTTGTCACCGATTCTGTTCATAACTTTTATGGACAGAATTTCTAGGCGCAGCCAAGGTGTTGAGAGGATCCGTTTTGGTGGCCTTAGAATCGCTTCTCTGTTTTTTGCAGATGATGTGGTCCTATTGGCTTCATCAGATCGTGATCTACAGCTTTCGCTGGAGCGGTTTGCAGCCGAGTGTGATGCGGCCGGGATGAGGATCAGTTCCTCCAAATCCGAGGCCATGGTCTTGAGCCGGAAAAGGGTAGCATGCCCTCTCCGGGTCGGGGAGGAGGTCCTGCCCCAAGTGGAGGAGTTTAAGTATCTCGGGATCTTGTTCACGAATGAGGGAAAACTGGAGCGTGAGATCGATAGGCGGATAGGTGCAGCATCCGCAGTGAAGCGGGCGCTGTACCGGTCTGTCGTGGTGAAGAGAGAGCTGAGTCGAAAGGCAAAGCTCTCAATTTACCGATCGATCTACGTTCCCACCCTCATCTATGGTCATGAGCTTTGGGTTATGACCGAAAGAACAAGATCTCGGATACAAGCGGCTGAAATGAGTTTTCTCCGCAGGGTGTCTGGACTCTCCCTTAGAGATAGGGTGAGAAGCTCAGTCATCCGGGAGGGACTCGGAGTAGAGCCGCTGCTTCTCCACATCGAGAGGAGCCAGTTGAGGTGGCTCGGGCATCTGGTTAGGATGCCTCCTGGACGCCTCCCTGGTGAGGTGTTCCGGGCATGTCCCACCGGGAGGAGACCCAGAGGAAGACCCAGGACACGCTGGAGGGACTATGTTTCTCGGCTGGCCTGGGAACGCCTTGGGATTCCCCCGGAGGAGCTGCTCCAAGTGGCTGGGGAGAGGGAAGTCTGGGCCTCCCTACGCTGCTACCCCCGCGACCCGACCCCGGATAAGCGGAAGAAAATGGATGGATGGTACCTGGATGATTGAACATGAACTTTCTTGCTAATGATCGTTTCTTTATATTTCACGGGTGCTGAGTGAAAATTTAGGGGTGCTGGAGTACCCCCCAAAAGAGGCTAACATTGCCACTGGTTAGCCATAATAATCAGAAAGGAGATTACAACAAAATGCATTTGGTTTAAAAGTAACAATAATGAAAAGATAAAATTAAAAATAAACTTTTCAAGTTTTTTTTTTCTCCCCCAGTAAAGCTAAATTGACGTTGTAGTTAATGCTGGCAACCTCACAGCAAAAAATAAAAATAAATAAAAAATGTTAGTTTGGCCTGAGGCTTTTCCTGTTAGCCGTGTGCCCGTGGAGTTTCTCTCTGTCAAACTAACTGAAACATGAAATTTACAGACAATGGACGATCACCCTAAACTGTTCTGTGTTTCTGCAAATGCTCCGAGGTGAATATCAAGTTGCCATGCGGGGAACAAAGACTAATAAGAATCTGTTTTGTGAAGAATTTAAAATAATGAACCTGTGGTCACCAGGGAACAGAGTCTGGTTGTCTTTCTGAACATCTGCTGTTCACACTGTCTTTGTGTTTAAACAAATTTGTACCAGTTTTATTCTGCATCTTGACACCTTTGTGCAAAAAACATTTGCAAGTAAAAGTAGTGGGTGTATCTCTTAACAGTGAATCCACAGGAAAGTTTTCCTTTTTTAAGTAGGAAAGTGAAAACACACAAACACAATTGTAAATTTAAAAAAGAAAAAAGCAAAAACAAACAAAAAGTAAGTTGCAATAAATATGGACGTTTTTTGTTCCTCTCACACCTCAGAATTCAATTTTGTTTCTTCCTTGTCTGGTTGATTATGCACCAAAGACTGGGTGTACAAGCTGTTACACAAAAATATGTAAACGATTAATAATGAAACCTCACTCTCACTGTGTGCTTGTTAAAATCCAATAACAGTAGGTGCACAAAACACATAAAACTAATGTAAAAGTCACTGAGAGACGCAGAAGAGGACACGAGTGCGACCTTGTAAATTTCACGTCTTACATCCTGCATGCATAGAATTTTAATGTGTAGGTGTTGTGTACAGTATAATGACATTTAACCATTCAAACATTAAAATGATCCCTCTAAATACATCCTTACCACAAAACAATATGTGTGTGGTACAAGCGATTAATCATTTTGTAAAGTAATTGTATGTTTAGTAATGTACAGTATTTCTGTTTGGCTACCTTTTTCTTTTAACGGGAACTCAGCTGACATGTGGAACATGCATGTTTTTCCCCTCACATCGCTCTGATGTGTGTTTTTTTGCACAATTCATTTGGGTCTTTGATGTTCTTGCAAAGATCCCTTTTATATAAGCCTTTGAAGTAGGTCTAGTTGCAGTGCATGGCGGGATACCACGCCGCTTCTTGGCAGTACTTCGTGTGGTCACAGCAGGAAACTGCAGCAGCTCTGCAGTTTATTTTAATGTTACTTACTTAACCATTCTATTTGATGTCTCTTTAAACTAACCTGGAGTGCCTAGAAGCGATTGTTTAGCTCACATCTGGATTACTAATCACAAGAACTTGGCCTGATTGTTGGATGTTGGAGCTCAAAGCAACAACACGTGCTGACCTCTTGACAGGAGAGCACAGTTTGCAGATCCAGTTAGTTGGGTGACTTTCTGAACTTTGCACTTTGTACCACTAGAGAGCATCAGAGGACTTAAATGAAACATTTGAGCACTTCTTTAAATTAGAGGATTTTTCAATAAGGGGTTTGAAACTCTTTGTATAGACAAATGAAGAGGCAGACAGTGGCTCACAGGGGAACTTAAATAATTCATCTCATTATAGTTTGTATGTTTGAGGCAGGGCAGTGAATCCAGCTGTGGTGATGATGACAGCCTGTGAGTTTGCTCTGTTGAGCTGTATGTCGTAGCAGAAAAGTACATCTAATAACATGATCTGTGGACGGCAGAGAGGAGGCCAAAAACAGCCGCACGAAATGCGTTTTGAGCAGAGAAAATTCAGCTCCCATATGGTTTGAACGGCCGTTTGAAGTATACCACGAAAAAGAGACCAGTTTATTACGAAGGGGTTGTTTTCAGAATCCTACATTCCAGCAGCACTGATGCTCTTCTGTGTTTTTTAATGAATAACACTCCATGATCAGTGGGAATGCTGATCACAAACCAAATGGCACTGGTAAAAAAACAAAGTTCAGCAATCAAAGGATTACATGAATCTGAGCCTAGAAATCATCTCTGGTTTTTAGTTAACATTCTACATTCCAGGTGAATTACATTCAAACTCAAACATCTTTAGCTACAATGTACACACTTCAGCTGAGAGCAGCTTCAAGTAGCTGACTTCACAGCAGAGCTGCTTTTGTCTTCTTTGGCCTTTGTAGCTCAATGAGTCTTTTCGATCATTAATGTAATTTGTGCTGTTTATTCTTTTTTATGCTCTTCTATTCATACATCACGGCTTTCTTTGATGGCTTTCAAATTAGTGTCTGATTAACCCAGCACTTAACATGTTTTGCCTTTTTTGAAACCTACAAGAAAACGGAAAAATTAATTTAAGAAACTTTCCAGTTACTGAAAAAAAAATTTTTTTAAAGGAGCCCTGAAATAATTTTTAGAGATGTGATCTATTTTTGGGTCTTGGTAATCTTGTTTATGTAAGCTGGTTTCATTAAATATTTGTGCCGATAAATTATTCATTCTTCGACAAGAAGCCAAGTAAAAAAAAATTATGTCCAATAAATGATAAATTTAGTGGAAGTAATCTTGACTGCATGTTGTGGATATATTACCACTTGTAAATACTTGTCACTACACGACCAATGTCAGTCAACTGCTCCAGAAATGGGATGAAGCTCAACAAAAGCCACATCTGTGCAATCACAGCTAACTACTGTAATCCCTGACACTCACAAAATAAATACCTAAAAATATCACATAAAATAAAAAAAGTAAATTAAAACCAGCTTGACTTTATTTATGTATAAACACAACATAATTACCGTTAATGACTTGTACAGACATATATTCAGTTTCTTAAAAAGAAACAACAAAAATGCATAAAATCGTCGGATAATTTACAAAACGTGGTGTGAAACCCAAGACACACCTGTGCTGCTCCACATCTTCAAGAGTTCGTCACACCTTTCTGCACTTTTTTCCACAATCGCCATCAAGTATTTAAGCATCTTTTGTTCCATTCAAGAGCAACGAAAAAAAAAAAGAACATTTTGATGTTTACAGTGCTAAATCTGGTATACATAGTGGTTTGGTGAGAGTATTTTAAACATCTTCTGATTTGAAGAACCCAATATGTTTGAGAACACTGCTTGCTCTGTGAATCCATGAGCCTGGTACTGTACTTCTAAAAAAAGTGCAGATATGCATTATGTAAACATTTCCTCTGTTCCCATAACACTCTGTCAAGCCAAGCTTTTCTTTTTTTTAATGAGAACATAAAAATCAAACATAAAACACCTACATAATCTTAGCGTCTTGTTAAAAGCACTGTTGTTCCTCTGCTTCAGTCCAGAGTCCAGAAGGCTTGTGCTACAGAGGAACTCACCTGTAATTGCCATGTTAAGGCTTAGTGTCTTCATTTATTCTGAAGTCTTTAGACCACAATGCACAGCATTGTTTTTGACCCATTTTTCCTATTTCTTCCATTTTTTCTTTTACTTTTGTGTTTATTTTTTACAAAAGAAAGCAACACCCAATGTACAAATAAAGAACTATTCCATACAGTTGCTCCTCATCATGTCCACTTTTACAGCTCTACCAAAACAAGGTCTCTTTGGCAAACAATGCACCTCAAATTGTTACCTTTTTCCAATTTCACTTTGCCGAAGAAAATGGATGTTATTAGAGTTATCTGCTAATTCTGGGTACTGCTCGATGGAAAGCACATAGTATCCATCGTAGCCCAAAACCTTCCCACTGCTCAGTAGCTGCCTCTTTTCTCCTTCTGTCCAGGGGCGAACCCCCTCCTCGCCATCTCGCACTCGTTGCTGCTCTCGGGCCCAAGCTCCTGCTAGCGCACGCTGACGTGCCAGCTCAAGAACCCTCACTTTCTCCTCATCCACCGTTGAGCCATAGCGGATGTGAAAAGCAAGAGCACCGGCCCGAATTTCTACATCGGCAAAACGGCGAGTCCTGCTGTCCATAACTGTGGTGGACTGAGACACAGTCACATTGACACCATTCTCTAGAGTCTTGTGTCCACTGGTGAGGTGCAGTGCAGCTAGGTCAGAGTCTGGAAGGCCTGGCTTGACAAAGTAGTGCGTGTCTCTTCCTTCAATAGTGAAGTGGAGGTCTTCCAGGTAAAAGGCGTTGTTAAGGATTGTTGCAACCTTAATGCAATCCTCACTTGCCACGTTGAGTGTGTGAGTGTGGACACTGCCCTTGTAGATGGCAAACATAACGGCTCTTCCGATGGGAGACCTTGCAGCTGAGAACCAGAGCCAAGACTTTTCACCTCTTCGACCTCGACGGAGATGGACCTCAGGCAGCCGCTCAAACGACAAGAGAGACTGCGCTTGTCTGGTTACTTCCTGCTGGACCCCAGAGATAGGCTGTAGGAAAAGTGCAGTGAAACGTTAACGCCTGAACATGGCAGAACCTGACTCTCCAGGCCATTTCAAACTAGCTACTGCTCTGCTGCTGGGTTTTCTCATCCCCATCTAAGATAATTGTGTTTTCAAGCTGTGTTCTTAAGTCTAAAGTAGATGAATCCCTGATGACATTTATGTGTGTGTGTGTTTGTGTGTGTGTGTGTGTGTGTGTGTGTGTGTGTGTGTGTGTGTGTGTGTGTTGCATTCAGACTTCAAACCATTGAAACATCTTCACCTGATAATGAAAGCTAGTTGGAAAAAAAATACCATTTTTTAAATCATTATAATTGTGCAAATTTAGACTAATTAATGTTGATAATCACAAAAAGCACTCTGTTCCAATTAAAACATGACAGCTTAAAAATACCAAGGTAATGGACAAATAACAGGAGAAGCACAAATCTAGTTTTTCTGATATATATTTTTTACTCAGTAGTAAATGAGAGAACCTAATTTTACCCACCGGCAGATCATCCCAGAGTTGACTCTTCCCTAGTTCATAGGACGGCACGCTTAGATCAAACTTTGGAACTGGATACCCAGGAATAGTGTTGTGGAGATGAAACCCAAATGTTACAAGCCAGCTGTTAACATCTGTAAAAATAGAAATGTTAAAAGTGTAACATTAGACAAAGCCGGAATCACGCTAGAATAGCTTTACACTTTAAGTAATTATTTTAAAAAAATAATATAGTCACAATTACTTTTGAGTCGCTTGTTTATGCCCAGTTTTGTGTATTAGGAAACAGGTGATCCTTTTAGTTAATAATAATAATAATAATTTGAGTGCCTTTGACAAAGACTAAATCTTACCTGCAACATACTCTCTCAGTTCATGGACTTTGCTGATTGGGTTATTGTTTCTGAACATATACAAATTAAAAGGTGCTGGCTCTTTGGCAATGTGTTTCCAAACTGAGATATCTGGAATGGTCCACCTGCCAGACATTATGTCGTAATCCAGCTCTCCAAAGTGCAGCAGTTTGGTCAGTGGGTCGTATAGTCCTCCATGAAACCCCAGCACAAGCTGGAAGTCAGGGTTAGAGTCAAAATATATCTCGCCGTATGCAGTGTACTGGAGCTGTTTGACCAAAAGGCCATTGCTGGTGAAGACAGCCTGGGGTGTGCCAGTGTTGTCACAAGCGATGTAGAACTCTTCTCCACTGCTGATCTCCATAGCAAACAGATGGCCTTGGAGGTCATAGTAGAATGAGGTTATCTCTGAGCTGGAGTGATTGTATATATGAGTTATCCTTGCTGGGTAGCTCAGGTCTGCATAGAAGTACTGCAAGTGCTGGCCCAAGCTGGTTTTTCTTGACACTCTACGTCCAAGTCCATCATAGCGATACTGAATTGTCCAGCCACTGCTCTTGCTGTAGACCCGTACCAAGAGTCCTTTGGAGTTGTACTCAAAAATTTCTGCTCCCCTTTGACGAAGAAAACCATCATCATCCATTCTATACTGGATATCTCCAAGGCGGGTGATGCGGTCTCGCAAGTCATACCGCAGAGGCAGAAGTCTGGCGCTGTTTCCGGCATTCAGCAAGTGTAGATTTCCATTTAGGTCATATGTATAGCGCCACATTACTTTTTCATTTAAGTATACAGTTTGAAGCTGGCCATCCACGTCATACTCATAGCTGTACTTGGTGGTGTTGGCAAAGGGGCCAATCTTGAGCTCTCTCTTGGTTACTCTTCCCACATCGTCATACTGGAAAGTAATCCAGTACATCAGTGAACGAAATATCTCATACTGGATCTCTTTGATCCGTCCATGCGCATCAAAATGCTTTGTGTATGTCATAACTGCTGTAGATATAATCTGATTTATATCATAATAAATGACACCAAACTTTCCAAACTGTTCAATTTTTCCTGAGATGTCATCAAACTGGTATAGGTCAATGGGTAGGGGAGTTTCATTGATGACACCCTGAACACTGGTGACACGCAGGCTACTGTCATAGGTGTAATCAAAGCGTGCATTGACCATGCCGTCCTCACTGAAGCGAAAAATCTGCCGGTCTACCAGAGGGCCCACTTGCCGATACCGAATGGAGCAGATGAAACCTTCATTTTGCAGGTTGACAGTCTTCAGCACACCTGCTGTCTCATCATAAGTGAAGCTGACCCGTGTGCTGTCGTACAGGATCTCGGAGAGCTTATTCTGCCGACGGTACCGATACAGGACTCTGCGGCCTGTTCCAAGGTGAGCAACTCTTAGTAGGAGGCCATCTTCACTGTAGTCCACTGCTACGGAGGCGTTGCTCTCTGGAGGGTTGTACAGGTTCCTGTAGTAGCCCACTGAACGAATGGTCTGCATGGTGTAGCGGGCTACGCTTGGCATGGTGACAGCAGAAAGTCGTTCGAGTGAGTCAGACTCAAATATGTACTGTCGCTGGCTGTGGAGCAGGAGAACCATGGACTAGGAGGAAAGAAGCAAAGTACATAGCATTGTTTCAGTCATGTCTCTACATAATATATGTATAATGCAAAGTTAGTCCAGACAGAATTTCTTGATTTGAGAAAAGGTGAAATGGCGTGTATAAAACATGTGGAAGGAAGAGAGAAGTGACACGTGTGAGACCTCAGCAACCAGTTATGTTGTAAAAAACACAGAAACACCACACCGAGATTTGCCAAGAAAATATACCCTGTTAAATATGTAGAAGATTCTTTTAAACATTTTAACTGTAATTAAAGAGGCACATCTAATGCATCTGTTAAATACATCATCTAATCCCTTAGTACCCAGAGCTGCTTGATCAATTTAGAGAATATGAATTTAAGTGTGCACTGTCTCACAAAGGTTCACCACCCTCTCTGTTAAAATGTCATGCCCAGTCATCCGTTGCAACACTGAGGTTTCCTGTGCTCCCTGAGTCCCCGGTGTTACTTATGTCAGTGTTGACATGGCCTTTCTAGGTCACGCAATGACAGGAAGAATCCAGAAGTGGAAAATAAAATATATTTAAAAAAAAAAACCTTTGCATGCTCTTTTTGCTGATAATTATTGTCCAAGCTATTAAATCTTACAACAACAACAACAAAAAAATATATATATACAGTATATGAGGAATATACTTCAGTGGTTTGTTGCTCGACATGTAAGGCCAAAATGTAGCCTGACACTTTAGATTTCAATCTTTTTTTTATTTATTTGTGTGTGTGTGTGCTTTAAAAATTCACTTTCTTTAATATACATTTTATATATTGACACCTAACAAAGAGTCATTCTAAAGATTGAGACAGACCTGAAGCACTAAAAATGGGCTCTGGCATATGAAAGGATGATAACTGCATTACTGATGGCTAAACAAATGTATTTATTTGAAAATTTTAATTAGCTTTATTTACATGGTTACATTTTAGAGACTTGGAGTGGTTATGCAAATAATTGGCAAAAATGTATGTAAGATTACAGTAGTGACTTTCTGGCATACATTTTAAATGAGAGATTGTAATAAAATTAGTTTGTTTTCAGACATTTGGACTTTATTGCACTTATTTTCTTAGCATGTTAGCTAAAGCACACATCACCATCTCAAAAGTTCATCTTGAATTTTTGCAATGTCCAGATTGATTATATACATTTCTCAAAACATTATTAAACTTTTTTGGCTCACCTTTACATCATTAAACTTTATGTTGTCACAGAGTAACCATTTGATTCATTATATGTGAAGATTGTTCAAAACTAAACGTGTGTGGTGGTTTTTGTGTTTTAAACCTGAACTGGTCTCATCCTGCAGCGGTGACCCCTGTGAGTTTAAAAACATTCTGAAAAGTCATTGGGTAAATAACTTTCTAAAAATTAACATATATGTTTTACAGTTTCTCCAAATATTTTCAAGTGACATAAAGGCCATTGCATTCTTGTTGAGTGACTAAATGTATGAGTTTGTTCTTTTTATTTTGGCAGTTCTCTTTTTAGGGTTTGCCACAGTGAGTCCTCCGTGTCCTTTGTCCCAACTCCAGCTACCTCCATGTCCCCTCTAACTGCATCCATATGTCCTCTTTGAGCACAAACTATGAATATTAATATCATAAATTAGACACACAGCTGCTTAAAGAGTTTATTGTTTTATTCTGCATTTACTGAATAATGCTACAAGTTTGCATTTCTAATCTGAGCATGCATGAAGGCAGCAGAGTGGAGCCGGGGTTAGAGCTGCCATTCCTCAGCGAGCAGGTCGCAGGATCAGCCTGAGACCGTTCTGGAGTCTGCATGTTCTCTCTGTGCTGCGTGGGTTTTCTCCAGGTACACCAGTTTCCTCCCACAGACCAGAAACATGCATGTTAGACTGATGGTAGCTCTAAACTGTCTCTAGGTGAGAGAGAGAATGGTTGTTTGTCTTTATGTGTCCCTGTGAGGGACATGTGGCGTGTCCATGTGTCCCCTGCCTCCCGCTCATTGACTGAGATGGACACCAGCTCCCCGTGACCCAGAAAGAAAGTGGGTAAAGAAACCGGATGAAGGTGCCACAGAGTTCTACCTTACACTAATTTTCATGAATGAGAAATATGATAAAACGTGTTGTAGTAAATCTAGTCTATGGTTCAAATCATTGTCCTAACAGTTTAGATCTTTATTGTCCATCAAGTGAAAACTGGCTTTAGAGTGACATAATAACACCAGGCAATGACAATACAGGTTTAAAACACTTAAAGCGTAAATGTTACAGCCAGGCATTTGTTTTGAATAGCCCACACACAATGGAGGTTTTATTTTAATGTACACACATGTGTTTTAATTATTTTATTGTTTTTAAGTAAAAACAAAACATGAAGCCATTATTAAAAAGAGAATGCCTTTAAAAAAAGAAATCCATCCATCCATCCATCCATTTTCTTCCGCTTATCCGGGGTCGGGTCGCGGGGGTAGCAGCCTAAGTAGGGAGGCCCAGACTTCCCTCTCCCCAGCCACTTGGAGCAGCTCCTCTGGGGGAATCCCAAGGCGTTCCCAGGCCAGCCGAGAAACATAGTCCCTCCAGCGTATCCTGGGTCTTCCTCTGGGTCTCCTCCCGGTGGGACATGCCCGGAACACCTCACCAGGGAGGCGTCCAGGAGGCATCCTAACCAGATGCCCGAGCCACCTCAACTGGCTCCTCTCGATGTGGAGAAGCAGCGGCTCTACTCCGAGTCCCTCCCGGATGACTGAGCTTCTCACCCTATCTCTAAGGGAGAGTCCAGCCACCCTGCGGAGAAAACTCATTTCAGCCGCTTGTATCCGAGATCTTGTTCTTTCGGTCATAACCCAAAGCTCATGACCATAGATGAGGGTGGGAACGTAGATCGATCGGTAAATTGAGAGCTTTGCCTTTTGACTCAGCTCTCTCTTCACCACGACAGACCGGTACAGCGCCCGCTTCACTGCGGACGCTGCACCTATCCGCCTATCGATCTCACGCTCCAGTTTTCCCTCATTCGTGAACAAGATCCCGAGATACTTAAACTCCTCCACTTGGGGCAGGACCTCCTCCCCGACCCGGAGAGGGCACGCTACCCTTTTCCGGCTCAAGACCATGGCCTCGGATTTGGAGGAACTGATCCTCATCCCGGCCGCATCGCATTCAGCTGCAAACCGCTCCAGTGAAAGCTGTAGATCACGAGCTGATGAAGCCAATAGGACCACATCATCTGCAAAAAACAGAGAAGCGATTCTAAGGCCACCAAAACGGATCCTCTCAACACCTTGGCTGCGCCTAGAAATTCTGTCCATAAAAGTTATAAACAGAATCGGTGACAAAGGGCAACCTTGGCGGAGTCCAACTCTCACCGGAAACGAGCCTGACTTACTGCCGGCAATGCGGACCAAGCTCTGACACCGGTCGTACAGGGACCTAACAGCCCATATCAATGGGCCTGGTACCCCATACTCCCGGAGTACCCCCCACAGAACCCCCCGAGGGACGCGGTCGAATGCCTTTTCCAAGTCTACAAAGCACATGTAAACTGGTTGGGCAAACTCCCACGCACCCTCCAGGACCCTGTTGAGGGTGTAGAGCTGGTCTAGTGTTCCACGACCAGGACGAAAACCACACTGCTCCTCCTGAATCCGAGGTTCGACTATCCGACGGACCCTCCTCTCCAGAACCCCTGAATAGACCTTACCAGGGAGGCTTAAGAGTGTGATCCCTCTATAGTTGGAACACACCCTACGGTCCCCCTTTTTGAATAGGGGAACCACCACCCCAGTCTGCCAATCCAAGGGAACTGCCCCCGATGTCCACGCGATATTGCAGAGTCGCGTAAGCCAACACAACCCCACAACATCCAGAGCCCTAAGGAACTCAGGACGAATCTCATCCACCCCCGGAGCCTTGCCACCGCGGAGCTTTTTAACCACCTCGGCGACCTCAGCACCAGAGATTGGAGAGCCCGACCCAAAGTCCCCAGGCTCCGCTTCCTCAGTGGAAGACGTGCCAGTAGGATTGAGGAGGTCTTCGAAGTATTCCGCCCACCGACTCACAACATCCCGAGTTGAGGTCAACAGCACGCCATCCCCACCATAAATGGTGTTGGTCGCGTACCGCTTTCCCCCCTGAGACGCCGGATGGTGGACCAGAATCGCCTCGAAGCCGTACGGAAGTCATTCTCCATGGCCTCTCCGAACTCCTCCCACGCCCGAGTTTTTGCCTCAGCAACCACCCGAGCCGCATGCCGCTTGGACTGCCGGTACCTATCTGCTGCTTCCGGGGTCCCACAGGCCAAAAAGGCCCAATAGGACTCCTTCTTCAGCTTGACAGCATCCCTCACCGCCGGTGTCCACCACCGGGTTCGAGGGTTGCCACCACGACAGGCACCAACAACCTTGCGGCCACAACTCCGATAAGCTGCCTCGACAATAGAGGCGCGAAACATGGCCCACTCGGGCTCAATGTCCCCCGCCTCCCTCGGAACGTGTTCAAAGCTCTCCCGGAGGTGGGAGTTAAAGCTCCGTCTTACGGGAGACTCTGCCAGACGTTCCCAGCAGACCCTCACAATACGTTTGGGTCTGCCAGGTCTGACCGGCATCCTCCCCCACCATCGGAGCCAACTCACCACCAGGTAGTGGTCAGTTGACAGCTCCGCCCCTCTCTTCACCCGAGTGTCCAGGACATGCGGCCGCAGATCAGATGAGACGACAACAAAGTCGATCATTGAACTACGACCTAGGGTGTCCTGGTGCCAAGAGCACATATGGACACCCTTATGCCTGAACATGGTGTTCGTTATGGACAATCCATGACGAGCACAGAAGTCCAACAACAGAACACCACTCGGGTTCAGATCAGGGGGGCCGTTCCTCCCAACCACACCCCTCCAGGTCTCACTGTCATTGCCCACGTGAGCGTTGAAGTCCCCCAGCAGAACAAGGGAGTCCCCAGGAGGCGCACCCTCCAATACCCCCTCCAAGGACTCCAAAAAGGGTGGGTAATCTGCGCTGCCGTTCGGCGCATAGGCACAAACAACAGTCAGAGCCCGTCCCCCCACACGTAGGCGAAGGGAGGCTACCCTCTCGTTCACCGGGGTGAACCCCAACGTACAGGCACCGAGATGGGGGGCAACAAGTATGCCCACTCCTGCTCGGCGCCTCTCACCAGGGGCAACTCCAGAGTGGAAGAGTGTCCAACCCCTCTCAAGGAAACTGGTTCCAGAGCCAGAGCCATGCGTTGAGGTGAGTCCGACTATTTCTAGCCGGAACCTCTCAACCTCACACACTAGCTCAGGCTCCTTCCCCACCAGAGAGGTGACATTCCATGTCCCAATGGCCAGCTTCTGTAGCCGAGGATCAGACCGCCAGGGTCCCCGCCCTCGGCCACCACCCATTCCACAATGCACCCGACCCCTTTGGCCCCTCCCACAGGTGGTGAGCCTATGGGAAGGGGGACCCACGTCTCCTCTTCGGGCTGTGCCCGGCCGAGCTCCATGGGTGAAAGCCCGGCCACCAGGCGCTCGCCAACGTGCCCCTCCTCCGGGCCTGGCTCCAGAGTGGGGCCCCGGTGACCCGCGTCCGGGCGAGGGAACATTGTTTCCATTTATATTACTCATCATAAGGGGTCTTGTGGGCTGCGCTTTGTCTCGTCCCTCACCTAGGACCTGTCTGCCTTGGGTGACCCTACTAGGGGCATAAAGCCCCTGACAGCATAGCTCCTAGGATCATTGGGACACTCAAACCCCTCCACCACGGTAAGGTGGCAGCCCAGGGAGGGGAAAAAAAAAACAAAAAAAAAGAGAAATCATTATTTGTATTTAAGAAAAAGATCAAGAATATAATGCTGATGAGATATAGTTAAGTTAGTTATTTTAAGTTAGTTATTATTAGGGAAATATAAAGAATAATTGTGATAAGTTTTGTGGTTTGTTTTATTATTTGTGAGTATTGCTTGAATTGATTGTTTGAATTGATTTTGTTAAGAAGGGGCAGAATTGATAAGATTTTATTCTTCTTCTGCTGCCTTTCATTTTATAGGTATTTTCTTTTCTTTTCTTTTTTTAAAAATTGTATTGATTTTTAATTGAAATGAAATGAATGAATAAACAAACAAACAAACTTGATAATCCTGAGAAACAATGGATAAATTGAAGGTTTGAATCTTATTTGTGGAGATGAAGTCCAGCCCTGCCGTTCTACCTGCTGGCCAGGTGTTTCCTCACCTGCTCCAGGTAGGTGTAGCTCCATATCTTCCCATCTGCAAACACCCTGGAAGCCAGGCGACCTTGGCCATCGTACTCCAGCCTCTCAGTGGTGGGACCTCTCTGCAGGGCACTGATTTGCCCGCTGCTTGTGCGGCTCACATTAACTGGCAGCAGCTTGCTGCTGGGCATCCACAGGACGGGGTGGCCTGCAGTGTCATATATGATCTTTAACAGGAACTTCCTGTGGTCATCATAAATCTTCTCCGTCCTCAGGGTGCGGTCATAATCAACAGAGAGAATGTTTCGTCCATTCACCTGTGGGTAACGTTTCACAAAGGGGAGAATAAAAAAAAAATATTACACTCACATCTTGCTGTAAATCATCTGTAAATTATATTTTTACAATCAATGTACATAAAACTGCTCTTTGAGGAACAACTTCTTTATTCTGATACTAAGACCTGCACTAGCTGTCTCAAAGATTAACGTCCTCCTCATAATCCTCATTAAGCCTCTGTAAATTCTTCAGGTACTCCTAAATCAAAAGCTCCTAAATTTGGTGCCAAAAAAATCACAGAGAGTACCACTCATATTATTCATAAAGTATAAATCTGAACCAGAGACTAGGAGTGAGTGGGAGGAGGTGGATTCATGTAAAGTACTAGAAGTACTAGAAGAATGACCTTTGACATCAAGATGACTGAGCAGGGGAAGACACAGTGTGTGTGTGTGTGTATATATATATATATATA
>JBBPBX010010513.1:5719-22357 GCA_038048925.1 Garcialebias charrua
ACAAATTCACACAAAAAACAGCCAATTTTGTTTGACCTTGTCACAGGTCGACAAATTAATAGGAATCACTGATTTTTTATTTAATTTCACATCCTGGCATCACATGGTGAGAATACACACTGTGAAATGAGACCCACGTTATTTGATTTTTCACAGAACATCAGTACAAAGATGGACGTTCAAACAGGTGAACCACCTGAGGGGGCCTCTTGTTCTGTGTATCCTAGATGGATGGATGGGGGCCTTGGGATTCCTGCCCGTGCTTCCCGCAAAGTGGGGGAATCTGCTTCATCGTATGCTAATTACTTGGCTGCATGGAACGTCCGTCAGGATAAGTGGGAAAATCCCCTGTCATTCTACGACAGGCTAATCTCGGTCTACTCCGGGGGCAAAACTGTCCCTGGATTAGAGGAAAATATGGAGTTTAAACGTCTTTTCATTATGAATCTTATGCCTTTTCAAATGAAATGTGTTCATTTCAAGGTTGATTGCAAAAAAGATTCCATGGAAGTGATAAGACAGTATGCTGCGACAGTTTTCGAGGCCGAAATACAACCTAGGATACCATCAGAGGTTTGTACAGGTCAAAAGGTCACATCCCACTCGCAGACATTAGAAGAGGTTTCCTCTCCTATAGAGTGCGAGAGTGAACAGAATCCTCATGATAACAAACCACAGGTTGTGTCCAGCTGGAACAATGACTCTGATCGGACCACAGGAGTACCGCTCCTCTTTCGCCTCAGGTTGAAAACCCTGTGATGAGCAATGAACCACAAAAGGCAGGTGTTCGCTCTCTAGATGAACCAAGATGGTTCAGATCGAACCAAAAGAGTTCTCACCTAGGTCTCACAGTGGGTGAACTTCGAGAGAAGTTGATGTCTGGGAACCGTGACCCTTTGAAAAATGGTCTGTCCCGACATGTGCCCCCGAGAAGCGGCCCTCCTGCCCCTGCCCCTCGAACTGCACAGTTTGAGACATGCAATGAGTCACACATGCTCCAGATTATGGAAGCGGCGCCTCCGCGCGTGGACGTGACTGAGATTGTGAGTTGTTTGTCAAATGATTTGATTGTTACAGTGGTTGACCAAGCTGACACAACGTGTGACGTTGTCCTTGATGATAACACAAACATCGTTGTTCAACCTGACGAAGCGACGCATAGCACTGCCTTTTGCAACAACTCAGTGCACACAGTTGACNCTTGGTTTTCAAGATCTTTAGGATGCTATTAAAATGGTTGTCATGGGTGACACTAGTTCTAGTCTTGACCACAAAGGCAAGCCAACCTTTCTTTAACTGTCTGTAAGCATTCTCCCAATTGACTTAATTTCTAGAGGATTTTTGGTGGTGCCTGTATTTCTCAGTAATATGAATCCAGACTGTGGAGAAAGCTGGTAAATCTCAGTCAATTACTTTTCTTGGTTGATTTGTTTTTATAGCAGGAATTCTCTCAAGGTCTTCAAATTCAAAGTCAAAGTCAAAGTCAACTTTATTTTCAGAACTGCAATATGAACAGGACATACACAGGATTGAAATTGCGTTTCTCTCAGTCCCTCGGTGCAACAGTAACCATTTAAACACAAAAACACTGAAACATGTAATAAACATAAGCATAAAATAGTAGTCGGTGGGCGGAATACTTCGAAGACCTCCTCAATCCTACTGGCACGTCTTCCACTGAGGAAGCGGAGCCTGGGGACTTTGGGTCGGGCTCTCCAATCTCTGGTGCTGAGGTCGCCGAGGTGGTTAAAAAGCTCCGCGGTGGCAGGGCTCCGGGGGTGGATGAGATTCGTCCTGAGTTCCTTAGGGCTCTGGATGTTGTGGGGTTGTGTTGGCTTACGCGACTCTGCAATATCGCGTGGACATCGGGGGCAGTTCCCTTGGATTGGCAGACTGGGGTGGTGGTTCCCCTATTCAAAAAGGGGGACCGTAGGGTGTGTTCCAACTATAGGGGGATCACACTCTTAAGCCTCCCTGGTAAGGTCTATTCAGGGGTTCTGGAGAGGAGGGTCCGTCGGATAGTCGAACCTCGGATTCAGGAGGAGCAATGTGGTTTTCGTGCTGGTCGTGGAACACTGGACCAGCTCTACACCCTCAGCAGGGTCCTGGAGGGTGCGTGGGAGTTTGCCCAACCAGTTTACATGTGCTTTGTGGACTTGGAAAAGGCATTCGACCGCGTCCCTCGGGGGGTTCTGTGGGGGGTACTCCGGGAGTATGGGGTACCAGGCCCATTGATATGGGCTGTTAGGTCCCTGTACGACCGGTGTCAGAGCTTGGTCCGCATTGCCGGCAGTAAGTCAGGCTCGTTTCCAGTGAGAGTTGGACTCCGCCAAGGTTGCCCTTTGTCACCGATTCTGTTCATAACTTTTATGGACAGAATTTCTAGGCGCAGCCAAGGTGTTGAGAGGATCCGTTTTGGTGGCCTTAGAATCGCTTCTCTGTTTTTTGCAGATGATGTGGTCCTATTGGCTTCATCAGATCGTGATCTACAGCTTTCGCTGGAGCGGTTTGCAGCCGAGTGTGATGCGGCCGGGATGAGGATCAGTTCCTCCAAATCCGAGGCCATGGTCTTGAGCCGGAAAAGGGTAGCATGCCCTCTCCGGGTCGGGGAGGAGGTCCTGCCCCAAGTGGAGGAGTTTAAGTATCTCGGGGTCTTGTTCACGAATGAGGGAAAACTGGAGCGTGAGATCGATAGGCGGATAGGTGCAGCATCCGCAGTGAAGCGGGCGCTGTACCGGTCTGTCGTGGTGAAGAGAGAGCTGAGTCGAAAGGCAAAGCTCTCAATTTACCGATCGATCTACGTTCCCACCCTCATCTATGGTCATGAGCTTTGGGTTGTGACCGAAAGAACGAGATCTCGGATACAAGCGGCTGAAATGAGTTTTCTCCGCAGGGTGTCTGGACTCTCCCTTAGAGATAGGGTGAGAAGCTCAGTCATCCGGGAGGGACTCGGAGTAGAGCCGCTGCTTCTCCACATCGAGAGGAGCCAGTTGAGGTGGCTCGGGCATCTGGTTAGGATGCCTCCTGGACGCCTCCCTGGTGAGGTGTTCCGGGCATGTCCCACCGGGAGGAGACCCAGAGGAAGACCCAGGACGCGCTGGAGGGACTATGTTTCTCGGCTGGCCTGGGAACGCCTTGGGATTCCCCCAGAGGAGCTGCTCCAAGTGGCTGGGGAGAGGGAAGTCTGGGCCTCCCTACTTAGGCTGCTACCCCCGCGACCCGACCCCGGATAAGCGGACGAAAATGGATGGATGGATGGATAAAATAGTAAAAATGTAACACTGTCCTGAGTTTTTGCATAGTAGTATAGAAGTATGAAAATTTACACCAACACTAAAACTAAAACTCAAACTAAAACATTAAACATTTAATGAACATAAGCATAGAATGAAATAATAAAAGTGTAATACTGTCCTGAGTTTTTGCATAGTAGTATAAAAAAAGTATAAAAAGTATATCTATAAAATAAACAGAAGGTTCTAGCATTGACATTTGCAAAGAGTGGCAAAGTAGCATATGAGTTAATGTACACAGTATATGTATGAGGTAGTTGATGTTGGTATAGAGGCAAAAGTGGCATATGCAGTAAGGCACATTGGGCATCCTTAAATAAGGCTGGTCAGAGAATACTGTATATGTATCAGCAGTGGTGTAGATATAAAAGTAGTGTAAATGTAAACAGTAGTAATAAATGTAAACAGTAGTAATAAATGTAAACCGTATTAATAAATGTAAACATTGAATGTAAACAGTAGTATAGGAGCCAAGATGGTCTAGTGGCAGGGTTTTTGACTACGGACCCGAAGGTCGCGGGTTCGCGTCCCGGCCACTACCCAGCTTGGGGTGTCTATGAGTGCACACCTATTTCTCCAGCTCCCCGGGCGCTTTCGGGCTGCTCACTGCACCACCTGGTAGGTGGTTGGGTTAAATGCAGAGACGAATTTCGTCTGTGTATGGGAAACATACGCAGATGACAGGAATAGACATTATTATTATTATTATAGTATGTAAACAGTGAATGTAAACAGTAGTATGACTATAGGCAGTGATGTAATACAAACATTAGTGCAAAAATGAGAAGTAGTGCAAACTGAATGAGCACATGACCGAGAGTTTAGTGAATAACCCGTTTGATGACACAGAGTCCAGTGTTAAAATCTTTGTGTTGTGTGGTAATGTGTGAGAAAGTTTTTTGTGTTAAGGCTAGGCATGCGATATTAAACTCCCGCGATATCTCTCGTTGAGAGGTAACGTTGTCTCGCGAGATGCTAATGCTAGCGCTAGCAGAGCCCCTAGCAAGTCAGCGTCACGGACAGCATGGCTTCGCCGGATGAAGTTGCTATAGAAGACGCCCCAACTACTGATGGAGGGTCCCGGTGCCGCAGACGCCTCTACATTGATGGAGGGTCCCGGCGCTGCCGACGCTGCCCCGAATGTAAAGACACGCGTGTAAACACCGGTGTGACCGGTGTTGCCAGATAGAGTCCCACCCACCCAAAGCACTCTTTACCCGCAAAAGTCAGAAGGAAAATCGCGGTGAACCGCCCAATCTGGCAACACTGGTGAGTGACGGCTGCAGATTCAGCGCTGATGCGGATATTTATGTTCAATTTTTGGAAAGTCCTGCGTGAATATCTATTTTTTTAACAAAGTTGAACGTTCTAAGGTCTAAGGAGATTCAATCAGTAAAATGAAGACATCAGTTGGGTTTGTAATACATGTTAAAACAGAATAAAAGCCTTTTTGCGGCATAAAACCGATCTTTGAAGTTTTCTTGAACTAATGTTAAAATCTCGTCTCGTTCTCGCGAGATCTGTGATTTGTCTCGTCTCGTCTCATGAGTTTTGTGTATCGTTACACCCCTAGTTAAGGCAGTTCAAATGGGAGGGGAGGCAGAGCAGGCAGAGTGTTTAGCATTCTGACTGCCTGATGGACAGAGCTGTCTCTCAGTCTGCTGGTTCGAGCCTGGAGACTCCTCAGTCTCCTCCCTGATGGCAGCAGTCTAAAGCGGCTGTGTAGTGGGTGTGTGGGATCACCTGCCATGCAGAGGGCTTTCCGAGTGAGGCGTTTGCTGTGTAAGTCCTGCAGTGAGGGGAAGGAGGTGCCGACGATCTTCTCAGCTGCTCTCACGATGCGCTGGAGGCTCTTGCGGCAGGATGCAGTACATGCACCAAACCACACAGTGATGCAGCTTGTCAGGACACTTTCTATGGCACCTCTGTAGAAGGTGCACATGATGGGGGTTGAAGCTCCAGCCCTTTTCAGCTTGCGGAGAAAGTAGAGACGCTGGTGAGCCTTCTTGGCCAGTGATGCAGTGTTCCTGCTCCAGGACAGGTCCTTTGAGACGTGCACTCCCAGGAACTTGGTGCTGTCTACTCTCTCCACTGCGGTGCTGTTGATGGTCAGAGGGGCATGTTGGGCATCCCTCTTCCTGAAGTCCACAACAATCTCCTTTGTCTTCTCCACGTTGAGAGTGAGATTGTTGTGTCCGCACCACAAGGCCAGGCGGCTCACCTCGTTCCTGTAGTCCGTCTCATCGTTGTTGCTGATGAGACCTACCACTGTTGTGTCGTCCGCAAACTTGATGAAGTGGTTGGAGCTGTATGATGGTGTGCAGTCGTGTGTTAGCAGGGTGAATAGAAGGGGGCTCAGCACACATCCTTGTGGGGCCCCTGTGTTCAATGTGATGGTGCTAGATGTGTTACTCCCGACCCGTACTGTCTGTGGTCTCCCGGTCAGGAAGTCTAGCAGCCAGTTACACATTGAGGTGTTCAGCCCCAGACTGTCCAGACTTCAATTACTTCCCTTGCGATTGTAGATTTGTTCCCATACCTGGTAGGGATGCATGATATTGGATTTTTGGCCGATATCCTGATATGTTAAAGCTTCTTTGGCCGATAACTGATACAGATATTTTACATACTTTCTTTTGCCAGAACATAGCCCTCTTATTTAGGCTTATTTGCTACAAAAACTGTGTAACAGTTATAAGAGCTGGTGACATATATTCAGTAACAGCCATATGATATGCATAGCACTTTAACTTATATTAAATGAAAAGTGTGAAATGTTATTTATTAGCATTAGTCACCTGCAATGTTGTCTCACTTGTGGAGGCTTGTTCCAGGTTCTGAAGTGTGGGATCCTCTGCACGCTTGTGATTGAAGGACAGCCTTTTTAAGTTCAGTTTTTGTCTATACATTGTGCCGTAAGTCTAATCATGCTAACATGGCTAACATGACGTCCAAATGTCTGTGGTAAAACTCACCTACGTGCTATCGGCTATTAGCTTCTCAATGACATCGGAAATGACGGCTTGTAACTCGAGTAAGGTAACGTCGTAAAAATATCTCTGACTAGGGATTATGTAGCGAGGCTCAATGAAGTCCAAAAATCTTCTGACCAAATCTATCCTCACCAAAAAAAAAAAACTTCCACATCGCCGACATTTTGAATTTTCGTCTCCATCATAAGATCAGGTAGGCGTGCGTGAAATCATCACATTGTGCTGCCACTGCCGGCATCTTTGTCACTGGGTTGTCATACAAAAACGGCGTCCTTTATATCGGTGAGTTATTTTGATGGAATGGCCGATGTCCAATATTGAACTTTAACTCTAATATCGTCCGATACTGATATGTCGATAATATGGTGCATCCCTAATACCTGGTAGCTTTAGGTAAACTTTTACCTATAGGGTCGGAATGGGTACAGCCCAAACAAGCTACAGCACAATCTCATGTAAGGATGGGGCCGATCCAATCCAGTATCGGTATCGGTATCCGATACCAGCATAATTTAAATATCGGATATCTGATCCAACCTGCCGATATTTCCGATACAGCTTCAAAGAGCACTTGTGTTCCATCACATTCTGTGACTGCCGTCTTAACATTGTGTGAGTTAAATCCAATGAACCCATAATGCTTTTTTAAAGTTTTTTTTTTCATAATATTTTTTTAGTTTTTCAGCTTCAGGTGCAGCTGGAAAACTAAAAAAACGCTAAGCATTATGGGAAAGGCAACAAAATCCACTCCCTTAGTGGTTAAGGGGAGTGGATTTTGTTGTCTTTCCCATAATGCTTAGCGTTTTTTTAGTTTTCCAGCTTTAGGTGCAGCTGGAAAACTAAAAAACCGCTAAGCATTATGGGAAAGACAACAAAATCCACTCTTTTAGGGGTTAAAGGGAGTGGGCTGTGTTGTCTTTCCCATCATGCCTGGCGTTTTTTTAGTTTTTCCAGCTGCACCATCAGTGAGAAGGACATGTTTGTGGTATAGACCTGTCTCTTGTGTGCTGTAAAAGTTTGTGAGTTTCCTGTTGTAAGGTTCAAGAGTGTCTTTATTGGGTGTATCTCACACAATGTTAAAAATGAATAGTCACAGTACAAAAATTCCATTATACAGATTCACATACATGAACAGTATCGGATTGGAAAAGTATCGGTATCGGTCGATGACCAGTTTTTAAGTATCTGTATTGGATCGGAAGTGAAAAATGTGGATCGGTGCATCCCTAATCTCATGTGGGCAGAAAATCCTAAGGGACCAGTGCATTGTGGGTAGGGTGACTGTTAATAGCAGAGACAGTGGTAGTTGAATACCTGATTGTCCACATTGCTACTACCACTGGTCAAGTCTTCAGATTAGTAATGCCCGGACCTATGGGGCAGAGATGGTATAGAGGTAGGGCAGCTGACTTGGGACCAGAAAGTTGCAGTTCGACTCTCCACCACCATGCCCACATGTTGTGGTCTCCTTTAGCAAGACACCCAATCTCTAATTGTTTCCCAGATGTTTACATAGCTGCCTACTGTTTCACTTGGGTTGGGTGTATCTCAGGTGTGATGGGTTAAATGCAAATAACCAATTTCATTATTGTATGGGAACATACAATGACGCCAACACCTTACAATTACTTATACCATGGTGAGATGCTAAGAAAACCATAAAACTTGACTCAGAAGAAAGTAGGGATAGAGTATCTAGAGCATTGTTCCCCAGTCCTTGTTTTTGAAGGCCACTATCCTGCATGTTTTGTTTCCCCATTCTTCAGCAGGTCTTCAAGTTCTGCAGCCTACTAATTGGTCAGTCATTCAAATCAGGTGTGCTGAAGCACAAAAACATCTAAAACATAGAGGACAGTGTCCTAAAAGACCAGGATTAATAACCATATATAGAGAGTATATTCCAAATATAAAAAATGACTATCTTGGCTTGGATTTAAACCACTTTTTGATTGATGGGGTTCCTTGTTCCTTTCCAGTCAGCTTTACAAGGCTGAGAATGGGTGTAACCAGCATGTAATAAAGTCTTTACAGCTCTGATAACACTTGTCATTTATATCAAAGCTCAAACCTTGAGCAGACATAAGCAAGTGTTGTCTTGATTGAGAGGTGAAATGGCACAGAAAAATGTTCAACTGGATTCTATCTCTTGTTCCATCTGTTTGGATCTCCTGAAGGATCCGGCGACCATTCCCTGTGGACACAGCTACTGTCTGAGATGTATCAGAACCTTCTGGGATGGAGAGGATCAGAGGAGAGTCTGCAGCTGCCCTCAGTGCAGGAAGGAGTTCACACCGAGGCCTGTCCTGGTGAGAAACATCATGTTAGCAGATCTGGTGGAGGAGCTGAAGAAGACTGACCTCCACGATGCTCCAGCTGATCACTGCTACGCTGGACCTGAAGATGTGTCCTGTGACGTCTGCTCTGAGAGGAAACTGAAAGCTGCCAAGTCCTGTCTGGTCTGTTTGGTCTCTTTCTGTGAGAAACATCTCCAACCTCACTACACCGTTCATCAGTTGAAGAAACACCCGCTGGTGCAGCCCTGCAACAAGCTCCAGGAGAACGTCTGCCCTCATCACGGTGAGATAATGAAGGTTTTCTGTCATACTGATCAGCAGTGTATCTGTTATCTCTGCTTGATGGATGAACATCAAGGACATGAAACAGTCTCAGCTGCAGCAGAAAGAGCCGAGAAGCAGAAGGAGCTGGAGGCGAGTCGACAACAAATCCATGAGAGGATCCAGGACCAGGAGAAAGATGTGAAGCTGCTCCAGGAGGAGGTGGAGGCCATCAACGTCTCTGCTGATCAAACAGTGGAGGACACTGAGGAGATCTTCACTCAGCTGATGCGTCTCGTCCAGAAGAGAAGGTCTGATGTGAAGCATCAGATCAGATCCCAGCAGGAAACTGAAGTGAGGAGAGTCTTGGAGCTTCAGGAGAAGCTGGAGCAGGAGATCACTGAGCTGAAGAGGAAAGACTCCGAGCTGGAGCAGCTCTCACACACACAGGATCACAACCAGTTCCTCCACAACTCCCAGTCAGTGTCAGCACTCAGTGAGTCTCCACACTCATCCAGCATCAAGGTCCATCCTCGGAGACACTTTGAGGACATCACAGCAGCTGTGGAGGAGCTCAGAGACAAACTGCAGGATCTGCTGGACGAGGCGTGGACAACCGTCGGAGACAAACTGCAGGACGTCCTGAGGGACACGAGGACAAACGTCTCACTGAGAGTCTCTGAAGTGGATGTTCTACTGCCCAAACCAGAACCAAAGAGCAGAGAAGAGTTCCTGAAATATTATCCAGACATGACTCTGGATCCAAACTCCGCCCACAAACATCTGGTGTTGTTTAATGCCCTTTTTCCACCGGTCGCGGGTCAGTTATTACGTAATGTGTGCGTCGCAGACACCCACATTATGCCATTTACACTGCCTATTCCGAGCTGCGCCGCACCAGATCTCTGGTCTCGTTCCAGAGGAGTGACGACCCGCGCTCATGCGCGCCGGGAGGAGGAGTCTGTGTGGACTGGAGCTGTTTCACGGAAGCGAGGGAGCGAACACGGAAGGACTTTAGATGATTAACATGTTAAAAACAATTATTTGTTCTTAAAATTATAGCAAAGATGGGTCTTCAGCTGAACGTGCCCTTAATAAATTCACGTAGTGCTCAAAACTTTTTTTCATTCATTCATTCATTCAACCTTTATTTATACAGGCTAGCCTCGTTGAGTCACGGGGACTCATTTACAAGAGGGACCTGTCTCACTCACACCAAACAACCATCCACTCTCACACTCACACCTAGGGTCAATTTAGAGTCACCAATCAGCCTAACAAGCATGTTTTTTGGTCTGTGGGAGGAAACCGGAGTACCCGGAGGAAACCCACGCATGCACGGGGAGAACATGCAAACTCCACCCAGAAAGGCCCCGGACCGGGATTTGAACCGGCAACCTTCTCGCTGAGAGGCAGCAGCTCTACCAGTTGTGCCACCGTGCTGCCCAAAAAAAAAAAAACTGCCCAAAAAAACTGCAGGATTTAAAAAAAGTAGCATCGCCACGTGCACGCGCGCGCGCGCGTGTCTGGTGGCTTTAGTTCCTTAAAATGTAGCTAAATAAATCGAAATAAAAACATATTTCATAGCTGACTTTATAGCACGAGGGTTCTTGAGCTTAACCGTTCCTTAATAATGTCACGTAGTGGTCAAATCTGCTGCATTTAAATTGTTTTGTTTTACTTCTTACAAACCTGTCACGTGCGCTACAAAAATAAATTATAAAAAAATCGAATTTTATTTAAAATAACTCCAACAGGTGCCGCCGCTTTGGCGCAGGGGAAAAAGCGGGCGGCACATGTGCTGGAGGCTGAGCCTCTCCACAGGCGTCGCGGGTTCACGTCCCAGACCCGATGAGCTTCTTTCTGTGGTGTCTTCCCCCTCTCTACCGTTTCGCCCTCTCCCTCTCCAATAAAGGCCACTAGTGCCCAAAAATGTAAAAAAAAAATAATAATAATAATAAATAAAAATAAATAACTCCAACAGGTTAAAGTGTGTACATGAACAACTTGTGATTACATTCTGTTAGTTAAAAAAAAAAATCTGCACAGAAGGCGTACAAAAAAGCTGTGGAAACAGAACTAGATGTGAGACGAACCGAATTGATCCGATCTGAGCTGATCTGATCCGATCTGATCCGATCCGATCTGATCCAACCCATGCTGAGCGGTGGAAAAGAGGCATAAGGGGAACAGAAAAACCACAGTAATGAAACAGCAGCAGTTTTATCCTGATCATCCAGACAGGTTCACTGGTTACGAGCAGGTTCTGAGCAGAGAGGCTCTGACTGGACGGAGTTACTGGGAGGTGGAGTGGAGCGGGAGAGCGGCTCTTGTAGGAATCGTATGCAAGAACATCAGCAGAGCAGGAGATTCAGAGGATTGTTCCTTTGGATGGAATCACAACTCCTGGTCCTTACGTTGCAACACACATGGTTATGAGTTTCTTCACAATAAAGTCTGCACTCCAGTCTCTGGTGCTGGTTCCTCCAGGGTCGGGGTGTACCTGGACCACGGAGCAGGTGTTCTGTCCTTCTACAGCGTCTCTGGAACCATGATGACGCTCCTCCACAGAGTCCAGACCACGTTCACGCAGCCGCTCCATGCTGGACTTGAACTTTATTCTCAAACTGGAGACTCAGCTGAGTTGGTTGAACTGAACTAGTCCGACCAGAGACAGAAGAACAAACAGTTAGGAGACCTGGATCTTAACATCAGTGAGAAATTTAACAAAGACACATGTAGTAGATCAGGGCTGTTCAACTTCTCGTCTGCGGGCGACTTCAGTCCGGCCCACCAATGAGTTCATGAAAAAGAAAAAAATATTTTTGGTTCTGTTTATTGAATTTATGATTCAATGCATTGAAACAAACTTTTAAAACTGATCATTGTAATAGTTCATTTACAAAATGACTTTAATTCCTGGATGTCCGGCCCCTGAGCAGTTTGGATGATTAACCCTGGAGTACTTTGTACATTTTTACTGCACTGATACTTTAATCATTAAATAATTTACAGCCTCGATTCTGATTGACAGCAACGTCCGGTTTATTGAAGAGCCCTGACTCTGAACAGCCACCGAGGTGGAATCGAGGTCGTCAAATTGTTTCATGATTAAAATATCAACGCAGTAAAAATCTACTACAACTTTGTTGTTTTTGTGTGAAAATAAAAATTGTGTTTAAACGCTAAATGCATAAAAATAACACGAATTTTAAATGGTTCTTCCTGTTGAAGAGATTAAACAGATCAGCCGGTGAGGTTTTGTAACGAGAGCTCAGTGTCTGCAGTTATTAAATAATAAAGTAGAAACAATATGATTGTATTGAAAGACTGAAGAAATCCGTAGTTCATTTATAATATTTCTGACAAAAATAAGAGTGAAGCATTGAACTTATTGATTTGTAAAATCCAATGAAAAAACTTTTAGACGTGAAAGAAAGCCTCACTGTAAAACCTTCTTTACAAAAGTAGATGATTTTGTTTAATCACCTTTATGATTCTTAGTCTTCACAGTTGTGTGTATATAAATCCAAACTTTGAGATTTTTTTGTTTATTTTTTTATTTTATGTTTTTAATAAACACATTGTGTCACTTTACATATGAAATGCAGATTATAGTTTGATTTGATTACAAACTACTAATATCACATTTATGAGCTCCTGTAGCAGTTTAGGGTAATCATTTGTTGTAAAATCTATAATACATTAATTATTCTCTAAGCTTGTTTTATTGAACCAAACTGTGATTATTGTTATATCAAGTTTCTGTTCAAACTTTTCGTTTTTTGTTTCCATGCATTAGAATGTTGAGAATGATAATGTAGTTCTAATTTCAATAAAAGTTGTAAAAGATTCATATAGTGGTTATTTTTTAATCATTATAACTTGGAGTTTCTGTTGTTGTTTTTGTTAAACCGCACACTTTCTCCATCCCCACTGGCGTCTGAAGTATTTGTAATGAGGGGGTACACACTGTGTGGAGGGTCTGGGGGTCCAACCCCAGAAAATGTTGAATAAAGTAGATCCCCTTTCCTTCATCCTGGTGTATTTTAACAAGCTGTTAAACATCTGAGTTTACCTACATAACAAAAATACTTGATGGAATAACTATTTTAGAGAGCAACAAGAAGTATCCTGACCAACAGCTCTCCTTGTGTGAATACAGCACGCTCCACTTCTCTCACATATCCCCCCCCCACCACCACCACCACACACATCATTCAACAACTGCTGGCACTAATGTAATGCTAAGCTAGTGGCGCGCGGCGCGGCATAGTTTTTAAATGTGAGGGGACACGTCCCCCTCAAATATTAATTGTTTCGATGCCTACATCCATCCCAGCTGCTGAGAGTTGCGTTGATGACATCCAGGAAGAAGTCAGTGGGGTGTTGTGAGTCTTACAGGTGTCTCTTGTGAAACAATGGAGCTCCCAGAGTCCAGAACATGGACGGATGCTGTCATGGTCTTTATTCAAGAATCATTTCCTGCCCAAACGTCATAAATAGCCTGGTTCTTTTCTTGAAAAGCAGAGTAACAACTCGACACTGCTCAGATGTTCTTGATTTGACTTATCACATCAGAAGCAGATTTTTCTGATGGAGCAACAATAATAGTGGCAGGAGCTAGTAGCAACAGCAGGTTGAAAACTTTTAGATAAATAAAATAACGTTTAAAAAAGTCTGGAAAAAAATCTCCATGAGTTTAATGCCACATAAGTTCTCTTTTACAGACATCTTGAATTATTTGCAACTGCAGACACATTTACAAATGAAGTTCTGTCACTATCAACATCAAAATTAATCAAAAACATCAATTACTTTCTTGGTTACACACAAATTAGTTATTTCTAAACAATTATATCTCAAATAAATGCCATCTAACAAATTTAGTGCCATCAGGACCCAGATGACGTTGCCATCTTCAGATTGTGGAACCATGAGCCAAGTTCTGTTTTCCCAGTGTCGGGTTTTTTCCACACTCTGATGGCAATCCACTCATTTTTATTTTCCTTCATCAATTGGATTGGTAATTCTAAAGTAGCAAGACCTGAATGCAGTCAGTCCTGCATTTCTGCACCGTCTTTGTTTCGACAGGAACACGGTGTAAGATCTGCCATGATGCAACACCTCTCACTTGAGATCCTGGTTTTCCAAAGCCAGGGAGGTCATGCAACAGTCTATGCAGTCAAACTGTTTGAAAGACTTGTCTGTGATCAGCTAACTGATTTCCTACAATCAAACCATATTCTATCACAATTCCAGTCAGGATTCAGAAAACAACACAGCACCGTCACTACAGTTCTCAAAGTATTAAATGACATCATACATGCCCTGGACTGCAAACAATACTGTGTTGCCCTATTTATAGACCTGTCCAAGGCATTTGATACAGTTGATCACAGACTATTGACAAACATCCTGGAACACTCTGGTCTATCAAAACTTGCAGTCTCCTGGTTCACCAACTACCTAACTGACAGAACGCAGTCTGTTCATGTAGCCGGATCCTCCTCTACTTTCTTAGATGTTGTGAAAGGGGTGCCACAGGGTTCTGTCTTGGGTCCCATTCTTTTCTCTCTATACATCAACGATCTTTGCAGTGATCTGTCAAATGCTTCCCACCATTATTACGCAGATGACACCATCATCTATTGCTGTTCTTCCTCCCTCAGCCAAGCTTTCACCTCTCTTCAGGATGCTTTTAATATTATTCAGTCACGGCTGCAAAAACTTAGACTGGTCCTAAATGCCGACAAAAGCAAGTTCATGGTTCTTGCCAACAGAAAGCTGCAACCAGAGAACCCACCTCAAATTGGAACCCAAGAGGGAAAACAAATAGAAATGGTCTCCACCTACAAATATCTAGGTTTCAACATTGACACTGAACTGTCTTTTAAAACCCACATCTCCAAAATGGCCACTAAACTCAAACTGAAGCTAGGTTTCTTCTTCAGAAACAAATCCTGCTTCTCATGCAAAGCCAGGAGAACATTAGTAGCTGCAACATTCATGCCAATACTAGATTATGGTGACGTGCTGTACATGAGTGCTGCATCAAAATACCTACAGTCCTTAGACTCCATTTACCACGGTGCCCTTCGGTTCATTACTGACTCCAGTTATCGCACTCATCACTGTGAGCTTTACGTAAAATCTGGCTGGTCATCTCTCAGCACTCGCAGATACACTCACTGGATATCCTTCATCTACAAGACCCTCCTAAACCTAGTCCCGTCATACCTCACCTCCTTAATACAAACATCACACAGTCATTACTCCCTGCGCTCTAACGATTTAGTCCTCCTGTCAGTTCCTCCTGTCAGAACTGAACTAGGAAAAAGAGCATTCAGCTTCGCCGTCCCCTCAGCCTGGAACAACTTACAGAAAGATCTGAAACTATCAACATTCATCTCTCCTGGATCCTTTATGTCAACCGTAGTAGAAAATGTCATCAAGAAACTTGACCATTGCAGATGTTTCTAACCATTACTTATCCAATATACATGTCATTGTTGATTTTTTAACTTTATTTACCCAACCGAGGTCTGTCTGCTTGTTTTGTATATAATGTATATAGAAATCTGTCATATCCTGTTGGTTTTGAACTGTCAACATCTGTTTACTGTGATTGTAGTTTTCTTTATTTTCTTTTGATAAGTGCAAATGCCTATTGCCAATGTGACGTGTGCTGCTGACCACTTGACCAGGTCACCCTTGTAAAAGAGATCTCGATCTCAACGGGCTCTACCTGGTTAAATAAAGGTGATTGATTGATTGATTGATTGATTGATTGATTGATTGATTGATTGATTGATTGAGTACTTGTGTGAAGGTGAAGCCACTTCTGCGTTCTCCAGTTCCTCCACTGGCAGCAGAACAATCAAGCATCTGACATCTCTGTAGACAGTAGTAGCACAGAGTTTGTTTGGAAGTGTTTTGTTTTGTGCTATCCTCCTTGAGACTGGTTGGCTAAGATTGGTCCTCACATATACATTTCTTACCGTGCCCTTCTTGTATGTGCTAATGCTGATTACCAAAGCTGGGCACCGCTAATTAAAAAATTAGTTCCACAATTTCTAAAACGCTTATTAATTTTTTTAGGTCCACAATTTCAAAAGCACAAATGTCTTGTGAAAATTAGGGGAAGCTAATCTAATCCGCTATTTATATATTTCTATATTATATATATATATTTATATATAGCCGGCAGCGTTATCAATATTTGCACTACACTGCCAACTGAAAAGTAACAAAAATGATCCTAAAAGGATGAAATTACAAAAATCAAAGGATTTATTTAATACTTTACGTACATATATTCTATTCGGCCACGAAATTAACAAAAAATAGAATGATCTTTTAATCCCTAAAACCACGTTTAAATCTCAAATACACGGGTGTGTCGCCACCGCATTTATACATAAAAGTAACCCAAATACATAAAACTAACGACTCACCGTCGAATGGTCGACACAAAACACACAATAAAATCCTCCGGCCACGTTAATTTGGCTTGAAACAGCGGGGTTCTCTACGGATTTATCCATTAGTAACCCAGCACAACCAACAGGCAGACACAGAGTTAGCCCCTGAGTTCACCTCTGACCCGGAAGATATCAAGATGGAATAGTCCATTTTTAGTAGGGGGATAAAGAAATCGACCGTTTTTTTATTGCGTATTTAATGATCGTTTTCATCGTAACTATAATTATTTTTATGTTAAATGTATATTAACAAGCAGGATCAATGTTAGTTATGTAGGTGACTGCACGGGGCGAGGCGGGGCCGGGGCCACTG